>PTEX01000063.1:2101074-2183600 GCA_003342815.1 Eudromia elegans | reverse complement strand
GAACAGCGAGGGCACCACGAAGTCCACAGAGAGGCTCTTGCGCTGCAGCCGCGAGAAGCCGGCGCTCTCCCGCGCCGCCACCGCCAGGCTCAGCGCGAGGCAGGCGGCGGCCAGGAGGCGGGCGGGCAGCCGGCCTGCAGCCATGGCCCGCCTGCTGCGGCGGCGGCGGCTCGGAGCGGGAGCAGGGCCGGCGAGCGCGGGGCTGCCGCGCCGGGAAGTAGCGGAGCACCCGGGAGCGCGGCCGCCGCACGGGCTTTGCCGGCTCCAACTACGCGCCACAACGCGGGCATTACCCGGCGAGCGCTGACATCACGGCCAAGCGCGCCCGGCAGCAGCCAATGGCGCCCGCGACAGCCCTCCTTATGCAAATATACTGGGGCGGGGCGGTGTGGGGGGGCCACTTCATTGAGAAAAAGCGGCCCCGCCGCCTCGGCCGCCCGATGGGAAGGAGCGAGCGAGCGGTGGAACCCGCCGGGGACCGGGCCGGGCGGGCGCACCCTGGGGCGCCCCGACAGCGGCCCGACAGCGGCCCGACAGCTCGGGCCGCCCCGGCCGCTCTGCTCCTTCCCCGTGCACGGACAGAGCTGGTTGCTTTTCCTCCTTGCCTCTCCTCCCTCCTTCCTCTCCTTTCCCTTTCCTCCTTCCCATTTCCCTTCGTCCTTCCTCGGTTAATTCCGAGGTCCCCCAAGCAAGCCTGGGTAGCTTGGTCTGGAGAGAAAAGCACAAGAGAGGGAGAGAAAAATGGAAATCTTTGCATATAAGGCACATTTAAAAAATAGGAAAAAAAAATGTTCCGTTTCAGAAGGAAAACAACAGCCTTAAGAAAGGTTGATGCAACCATTTCCTCCTCTTTACCTTTAACAAATACAATATAATTACTGTAATTACATTAGTGCTATGCCTTGGGATAGCTAATCATAACACATTCATACTTCTGGAAGTTGCCTATATGAATTAATGACTTATTATTACCATCTCTTCAGTTTAGTACTTAATGCATGTATATTTTTATAATCCAGGTACTTTAACTATATAATCATTAGAGAGCAATTATTCTGTCATGCGGTTATTCTTCTCTTGCTATCAAATTAGCACCAATACACAGCTACTATGGAGCAGAACCGCCATGTAGCATCTCAGAGCAATCCCTGCACTGCCCAATACCATGGCCGCTGGTGTGACACCAGGAAAGGGAGCCCAGATCCCAAATGATGCTCTGAGGTTCAGGACATCCCCTCTTTCCCCCACAGTTGTTATTATCCTACAATCCACTGGACTCATAGGTGAACTCTGATCTTCGCTTATGAGTTTTATTAACACTTCGGGGCTTAGCCTTCCTTTCTGTCTTTAAAAAGGGAGACAGCAGAAACATTCTACCTCTTCACAAGCCTATTCAGAGGCAGCATTGTGCCTCTCTATGTTGGGGGGGAGTGGAGGAAGTTGTTCTATTTTTACTTTTTGCAAATGAAATACATGTAAGTGTCCTGTGATACACAAAACCCAACATGCGATTTTTCAAAAGGATCTATATACTCAGAGTCTCTCAACCACAGAATCCTTATTGGAGAAAAAAAAAGCGTCCAACGGAGTGAACCCATCACCGGTCACCTGCCTTCTCCCTCAGCAGCATCTCTTCCTCCAGCGCACTCTGCTAACGTGCATATTCATGGGCTGAGCACGTGCCTCTCAGACCTGCCCAATCCTCCCAATTATCTCAGATTCTCATCTTACTCTGGGTGAGTATTAACTGCTAGAGAGTCTCTCGCAAGAATGACAATTACTGTAGAAAATGGCATGTTGGGCATGGGAAGAAAATGTTCTAAAAACCCCTTTCACAGTTTATTATAGGCAGTTTTCCTTCTTGCGCAGACCAGATTTCCATCAAATGAAGTCTCTGCAATGGAACTTCTACAGTTTTCAGTTCTGAGTATTTTCCTCTAGGATTCAGCCACACGAGGCTTAAGGCTCTGCTCATTTCAGTGTGAGGTCAATCTCCCATTGACTTTAACAGGGAGGCCTGGGACATAGTTCAGATTTTCAGCTCAGCTGCTAGGAGCAGAATAATTTGCCTGACTCATCTCTAATGTTGTGCTATGATAGACCTTATCTCCTCAGCTTTGTCCTTTATCTTACAAATAATACAGACATCTCACTGTCCTTCATCCCAACTGTAAAGTCAGAGATGGCCCCAGCGATGAGTCAGACTGGCATAACTAGGACCTTCCCCCTCTGATTTCCCCTCCAAATGGAAGAGAGGATACGCTAGGGCCACCTCTCACACTGCTCATTCCTACTTCTAAGCAGCACCTTTCCCAGAACTGAGATCAGCCACCACGTCTCTCGGACTCTCCTTCTGTGCTCTCAGAATACAGGGATTTGTTTCTCTGGAGTCCCCAGGCCAGTCTCCAGGTCAAGAGTAGCCTGGCGGGCCTGGCTGTGGTCAGTGTCACCAGTGAAGAGCCAGGTCTTTTGTGAGAGGCACAAGATAATGGTAATACTGTCTGGGTCATGCACCCAAGCAAAGGCGTTACTTAATTGTCTCTCTGGAGAACATCATCTTTTTCTATATATCTTTTCCTGTGCTGCACAGCCCCACAAGGTTATGCCAGTTGATTTGGGTTTTTCCCTAGGGAACTGCATGAGAGAAATGCTGAGATACCTGGGACCAGACCAAGAGGTAGTGGCTTTGCCTGTGTTTGGGTTGTGAAGCAGCGTTTCTAAAGCACACACGGTGCCCACTGCATTTGGAGTGTGGTGAAGAAAAAATAAAAATATAAAAAAGACAGATCCCGAGATTGCCATGGTAGCTAAAAGATGTATGTCCCAAGGAAATCAAGTACTACAGTAAAATATATAGATATGTTCCTCCACCACTGTATTAGCTTGTTTCTCTACCATGAATGAACCATGAACCTTAGAACTGAAAGCTGAATCAAAGAGCTGTCTTTATTAATAGGCATTAAATGAAACAGGAATGGCTGTTAATACATCTAAAGAGAGAAAGTAAAGAGGAACCCATTAATGAATGAAGAGAGAGGCAAGGAAATCAATGAAGGATCTGCAGTGGCTGAGCTGCTGCACTGCCTCTTTTCTCTCCCCTCTTAAGTGGCCTTTAACAAGAGGAGTGGTCTGGACAACTGGGAAGTAACAGAAACTGCTAATGAAGGACAGGTAAGAAAATGCTTTGTACAACCCTGTGACAGGTTGGGATCAGCAGATGTGGACAATATGCTTCCCAGGGTTTTAATTTAGCTAATGAATGGACTATGTCACCAGCAATTAAAATTTGAAAAGTGGAGGAAAACCAAGGAGGTCTCAGAGGATAGGGAGGAAATTAAATACAGTACTAACTTCACAATGGAGTAAAAGAAGAGCCACATAGGTATGCCTACATTTAAGCCCCTGCTGAAGAAAGTGAGTGAGGAAGGGCACTTGAGTGGGAGTGGAGCAGCATCCCAGAGCTGAAGGCAGGACGTCCCTGGACAGCAGAGTTTGCCAGCAAAAGGCTCACAACACCCAGACTTATGAAACCAGTGCCAGCCAAGCTTTACTACTTATTGGGGCTCCAATTGCAACTGTTTACATCTTGGAAAAGATCCAGTAAATTTAGTATATCCACATTCTAGTAAACCTTTGCCAGAACTTCAGGTGAAATATCACTAAGAAAAAATAGAGTTGAGCAACATCACAGGGCCTAAAAATTAACCCAAAGACTTGCAAACTGCAGCACCATGAATGGAAGATGGGTATATTGCAGACTGAGCAAGCATCAGCAAATGCTTTGATTAAACATTTCTGCTAAGGCTTACCTGAGAATGTAAAGTGCCAACTCCTGAGATTCACACACCAGCAAAAATGGGGCGACAGGACTGAAGGAGCTAACAATTTGGGCAGGACAGTTACAGCAAAAAAAAGGTAGGCGAAATGTTGCTGTGGAACTAAGTCAAGCTACAAGCAAGAAATGCTATTTAATAATATTTTTTTTTTCACATTCGATCTGGGGAAGATATTGGTATTACGGAGTGTTACCAGCACTCCTGGAGATGCGCAGAACAGATGTAGACATCATTTTTGTTCCCCCATCCCAAGCAGGTCCCAATCCAGGTCATCGCTTATTTGTGCTACAGGGATATTTTAAGCATATTAGACCAAAGAGTTCAAGTTCAAAGTCCAACTCCATATTCCTTTACTTAGGCAAATCTTTCCACCTTGGTTTTCCGCAGAGCATTTGCTATCCAATTACATGTGATTTATGAAAAATTCCTTATTCTCTGCCTTGTTATCCAGGCTCCCAAGGAGAGCAAGACTGTTTGGCCCAGAGCTTGTAATTGAGGGCGCAGGTCTGACAGTGCACAACCCAGCTGCCTCCAGTGCAGCTATGCCGAATCCACACTGATGATGCAGGAAGCAGGTTCTTTTTGCTTTTGCTCGTCACCACTCTGGCTCCCAGAGACAAAAGCAGTGAATCAACAGTGCTCTTTATTTCATTCACAGCTTTCCTTAAGCTACCTGCAGGTTCTTTTGGATATTGAGTGTTTCTAAAGTAGCCTGCCATTTGCGGAGATAAAGCGTAATAGCCTCTTTATTACTTTTTTTTTTTCATCTTTCTCATCATGTCAATTAGTGTGTTTGCATTTTAACAAAGATCCTGCCTGAAAGCACTCTGGCTGCTAATGTCACAATTAGTGTTTCTTTCTGTTGGACCAATTATAGGTGATAATGTTAGTATTTGACAGTGTTTGTGTTCTAATTAAGAGCCTGATTGCAAATTGGGTACTCAACTCTGGCCAGACTGCTTCTTTTTTCCATTGGGTATCCCCCTGGTCACAGCTTTTTACACATCCCTGGCACTGTACATACAAAATAAAAACAGATGAGTCATCACTTGCATGAAATATTGTCTCACCTTCACACAGATGCATCTCCCTGCTTTTCTTCTTGAATACTTCCAGCATATTTTCTCTTTGGTGAGAATTTTTATCAAGGACAGAGTAAGTCACAGATATAAGCAGGATGGAGCTTTTGAGTGACAAGTTTAATCCATCACTTAGTGCCTACACTTTCAAGTGTCAGCCATGAACCCCAGACTGTTAATATCACTCAGCACAGTACAACAGTTTTGCCCATTAAGGCAAACAATGCCACAAAAGTGGCAGGCTGTAAAACAGGAAAAGCCATTGCAAAAAGCAGGTTCTGGGACAAAAAAGGGACTAAGATCAAGTATTTTGTTCATAATAGGTGAAAATGACATCATCTTATGTTTGGTGCTATGTAAAATAGCACAGGGACATTTCACGGTATTATTTTTACTGCAGTCTCTCTTTACTTTGCCTTTCAGAAATGCAGATATTTTAACCTATAGCACTGTGTGCATCCATCTGGATGCTGCTATGGATAGGAGAGGATACAAGCTTATGAGGACAGACCAACAGGGAAGCACCATATTTGTGCAGTCTGTGTATGGTCTTCACAGCCCTCAGGATCAAACACATCAGCAATGAAGAGCAGTGCCCATCAGTGTGATTTCCCCTCAGTCACCTGAAATGAGCAATATGCAAGCACAAGTATGAACTTTCTTAGCTTCACTGCCCTCAAGTAAAATGTGCTCCCAAGACGAAAGTGGCCATTTTTATGGCATTTGAAGCGATGATTGAAATTTCAAGTCAAGAATATTCTTGTTTTACAGATACTGAAGGACCTTGCAGAGAGAAGGACTCTCTCTCTACCCGGAAAGCAGCTTCTTCAAGAGGACTCAATGGACTGCATGAATTCAACAGAGCTCTACCAGAAAATCACATGTTTCACTCCAGACCAATGTGTCCAAATCTAAGCCTATCCTGACAGAAGCAGCACTCCCACTTGAAACAAAGCTTCATGGAAAAGCTGTTGGAGTGATTTGATTTCCCCTTCCTGGAAGAAGGCAGAACGATGCTAGCCCAAGAACAGGCACTGAAAGAGGTTTTGCTGCCTGGATACTCTGCAGGCAGTTGACAGTTTGGTCTTGCACTTTCCTAATTAGACTTATCGGAATAGACAGCAGAGCTGAACAAGAGCAGCTGCAGTTCCCCTTGCTCTTTCTGACATGTTTGGATACATGTTCCTTGCTCTGAACCTTGCACAGGAAGAACAACCTGTAGCTCATCTTTACTGAATCCCCAGACCTAGTGTTAATGGCTTTAGGATTTCCAGCTTATAATTCACCTCTTGAAGATTTTGGTTAAACGTATGGCTAAATCACACAGATATGGTTATAAGCACATTCACTTTTTTGATGCTGATCTAGGCAAGGAAGTAAGAAAATATTGTGTGCATTTCTCTGCCTCTGCTTCCTTACTGCTGTCATGGGCTGTCAGACTTTGAAGGATTCAGAACCTTCTTGAGGTCACAGTTTGAAACATAGAACCTGCCTCTCTTGCAAGTCACATCCCTTCTCCCTCAGTTACTCAGTTAATGAGATTATGGGCACATCCTGCCCTCCTCTTCTTTGTCCAAACTTCAGGTGCCTGAAATCCTCCTCTGAATTCTCTCCATTCTGCTTTGCGGCTTTCAAGGATGCTGTTAATACCTGGTCTTCCTGAATCACTTGTCTGGGGCTTTTCTGCTCTTGAAACACCAGTCTGTGTAGGCAAGCTCCATGGGAATGCCTTTTACAAAAAAATCCACGCACTCACGTTTTTTTGCTGTTTCAGAGCATCAGCCAGACTACCTTGCATGCCCATAGATCTATTCCTGAACCATTGCTGGGAATAAAATAATCCATATCTGCTTTCTAGGCTTGTGGCTTGGCACATCCAGGGCTTGTAAAACAATTTCTAATTTCCCTACAGGCAGGATTCTTAAAGCTCATTCTCTGCAAATGGAACAAGTTCAATTAAGAGTTTGGGGACTATCATGTCAGTACTGCAAGTCACATTTTATTTTATTGCAAACTGAGGGAAAATGATCTTTTCTGAGAGGTGTTTCATGACCGTAAATTCAGGCATATGTATATATCTGTGTATACATCTGATCATTTTATGAAATGTTTGTTATCACAGAACCATGATTTTCCCATTTTCAAAGCAAAATATAGTCACAGTTCTTCCTCTCCCACCTGCAAGGCTAATTTAGTGCTGAATCAAGCATTGCAAGGGAAACAGCGAACAGTAAGAGCCCATGCAAAAGGCTTTAGGGAGTGGACTTCTCAGCCCATGCTAAGCTGACATTTAGGGCTGAAAGCAAAAGCAGCAAACTGCCTAATGAAGACGAACCCACTGCATCTAGGGGGTGCTTTTTCTCATTAATTTCCTGAAGTAACATTTCCCGCGCAGCTCAGGGACTGCACAGAATGGATGGCTGCAAAATCCCCCTCCACTGCTGCAAGGGGAAGAGTGTTAGAAATTCCAGCAGGGAGCAGTGAAGAGATTGCTTTTCTGTGTGACAAAAAGTCAAATATCTAGGAAAGTACATCCTGCATCTGCCACTGTTCAGACTCCTCAGGCTGGACAGCAAGGACAACAATGCCTAACTGCAGAAGACTTTCTCTCCTATATGAAAAACGCCATTACAGGGCAGGCACATTTGGCATGCCTCCATGATGCTTAGTAGTGACTGCAGTTCCTCACTTTAAATGTGAAGACGTTGGCTGTGAGCCTAATTGTCAAACGCGATGAACAAATGCCTCCCCTACAGACACCAGAGAAATCTTTGCTCAGCATCTGCGCGCTGCGACTCTGAGCTTCCAGTTGTGCCTGATGTTGCCTATAGGCACACTGGCAATCACTTCATTTTTTTTTTTTTTTCAAAAAATTGAATAACATCATAATAAATATTTTATTTCACTGTACATCCAGAAGGAAAAAAAAACACACAAAAATAATTTGTATATTTTTGTTCAATGGTACTGCTCTCAAGAGATGAGACATAGGGCTGCTGATTTCAGTGAATCAGCAGATTTCAGGTCACATCCAGTTTAGGTAACAGGTTGAAGAATCCAACTTCAAACACAGACTTGCTTCACCACTTTTCTTGGTACAGCATGGCTTTGAATCCCACCATCCTGACTGGGTAGTGTTTAACAGGCACTTTGAGATAAACAAAGTGGAAAACAGTCATAATTTCATAGTGGGTCATAGTGCTCCAAAACAAATTTAAGGAAGTTCAGCAGCTCCCTTCTCAAATGTACTGGGGATGCAGAGGACTGAAAGAAAGCCACATTTTCTGGAATAATATATCAAAGAGGTTCTGGATATCTTAGTTGTTACAATAGCCATCATCTTTTCTTGATAAGCTTCTCCTGCTTGGGTGTTCACAAAAATTAATATACTGCCTAGGTATCAAGGCAACAGTATGCAGAAATTTGAGAGGTACTGAAACAAGCCTGCCAGCCACTGCTGAAGTGTGAAGCAGCTTTTTGTTAGTATCTTGAAGGACTAGGCTTAAAAAAGCTCCTCAGGTGTTCCACATTGGCTTACAGATGTATTGGTAATTGTTTCCAGTTTTTAAGTAGACACAGGCTCAGGGAGTTTCTAGACTGTATGCAACCTTTCTCTGACCTAACTCATAAAAATGAGTGATCCCTTTGGATATTATGACAGAGAAAAATGACAGAGCACAAAAGAATTGCCGTATTTTCCAATCTTTCAGATAATATTTAACTAAAATATTTAGCTCTATTTAACTAATTTCTCTCTCTTGGAGAAATGTACCTCTGTGCTGAGTTATCCTGAGCAATTATAAGTAGTATTTTATAAATCTGAGAAATCAGGCTGGTACTCTGCCTGGAATACTTCTTTTAGACATAGCTTTGTATTCCATGAAATGCATTAATTCTAACAAGCAAAAACAAGCAAGGGTAACCCTGGAATTAACTATTATTAATAGTTTCCAATCTGATGCAACATCAGCCTGTGTCTCACCAGGCAATTAAGGTTGTTTTTTTGCCTTTAAAGAAGGTTTAATGGGTGCAGCCAATGGACCATCTATTATCATGGATGAATGCAATTACTATCCTGGTCATGATCAATATTTGCTTACACACGGCTAGGAAAAATGCTGCAAGCTTGTAGGGCAAGTAAATGGCTGCTCATGTTAAGACAGTGGGAAAGCCTGAGAGCAGAGAGAAATGTACCCTTAAATAAGTGCAGTTTGTCTTGATAATTCTGAAGTCATCCAGGAAATGAGTGCTCATGATCATCGCTTCTGACACTCCGACACTACAAAATCGCATCAAGGAGACAAAGACTTACTAAATCTCGCAGTGGTGGAAGGTTAGCAATTAACTGGCTGCTTCTCCAATATGATGAGGAATGTATTAGAAGAGGCAAACCCACTATGAAAAGCTTTGCAAATGAGCCGAGCAGATGTACACTTGCGTTCGCACGAGTGACTGGCCTAGGCTAGAAACCATTACGACATAATATTTCTGGACCACAGTTAAGCAGCTCTGTAAGAAAAGAGCAGAGGAAAACTATAGCTCAGCAGGGTAACTTCGACTCCCCTGAAGAGGCAGCCAAAGGACACTAGAAGACCTGAGAGTCTCATTAACAGGATACAGGTTTTATCGGGATAGCATTAAGAGCAACCCAACATTGATACCCAATGATTGAATCATTTCATATAGTGATTCAAATGTAGGAGGGGGAGCCTGGAGTTTTTGAACTTTATTGTTAAATTTTCTCTTATGAAGTCATTTAACATTTCTACTTTGGTTTCCTCTGCTTTAGAATTGGCTTCATACTCTGGGAGCTTAAGGATTATGAATTGAAGGCAGCTAGAAAAAAGGGGTTGAAAGAGTGGGAGAGAGGTCATGGACAAATCCACTAGTTATGAGCTGAGACTCTAGAATAGACCTTAAAATGAAAGTTAAAGCTATCTCTAGGGCAGCTGGAATGTTATTTTCCTGGAAAATCCTCATCAGGAAATCCTGAAAAACCTTCACCTTGCCCAGGTTTTACCAGCTGTTCTAAGCTATAGAGTTGTCTTTGGTTTAGCAGAGCCAAGCAGAGGGTAACATATGCTTCAAAATGGACTAGGAGACAAGCAATTTCTGTGAACCCTTCTTGGACAACATCCCAGAGTATCCACAGAGCATGCCAAGCACGCCAGCGGCAAAGGATTACAGGTTTCCGAGGACAAGTTTGCTGATGGCCTGTTCCTTACATTGTGATAGAAATGTGCTGGCCAGGAGAAAGGGAGTCAAGAGCTTCAATTAATCACTTAGGTGGTACAAACGACTTTTTAAGTAACAATGGGTCACTCACTTCATCTTACTGAATCTTAACTCTGTCTTGAACACAAGGTGAGATCATTCTCACACACTATATGCTTGGGGGACTGCTGCAGGTACCAGGTTGTATCACACTCTGCAAAGGTATGAGATCATAGAATCACAGGATCACAGATGGTTAAGGTTAGAAGGGACCTCTAGAGATCATTTAGTCCAACCCACCCTACCTCAAGCAGGGACACCTAGAGTACGTGGCACAAGTGTGGCATCCAGGAAAAAGTCCCGTGAGACACTGGAAGTAACAGCGAGTCTGGTGCTCCGCTATGCTAGGCCAAGCAGGTAGCATAGAAGGGTCTCAGCCAGAATGAAGAGGGCTTTATTTTTAATTCCATGAGTTCGTCCAATAGCTTTCTGAATGAAGGTAACGTTTTGTTCAGCTTGCTTTGCGGATGCCAAACAGCTTAGTTGCATTTAGAGAGCAATGAAACAAATTCATGTCAGGAAAATGCATCAAGGTCTATTAAAAAGAAAGGTGTGTCTTCCCCTCAAAGCCCTAGACATTGGCATGGGGGCAAGTATAAGGCTTACCGGTAGCCCTAAGGAATCTAGAGCATTGGCCAAATGAAAACATCAAAAAGTGATTCGAACCTGAAACAAACAGCCAAATGTAAGGGAAGAGTTTTTCAGCATGAAAAACTCCCTTATTCTTCCTTTATTCCCTTATTCCCCTTTTTCTTCTCCTTCTTCCCATCAATCACTTTCAATCAAATAAAATGCCAGGTTGTTTTTATTTGTCTTTCAATTTCAAAACACAAGTGAAGACATTTAAATGAAATGTTCACCTTTGGGAAACAACAAGTAACAGCTTTTGCCTTCACTCGGAAATGACTGTGGCCAACAAATTTAATATCAACAGCAGTTCCTGGTCAGATTTCAACTGATCTGAATCTATATTTTTAAACAAGTGAAATATTCAAACAAGGAAGTCTTTGACTCTGTACTGACACGACCTCTAAGTCAGAGCAGCCCCTCTCCTGTGTACAGCATAAGGAGTAACTAGCTCTGTTGTTTCTTTCCCAAGTGTGCAGCATAAAGAAGGGATCAAATTCTAAGTATGGAAAGATGTCATCATTATCTGCATTAAATTTCAGTACACTCAATGTGAACAAGATTATTTTCAGAACTTAGGGCAGGCTCTGGTTATGCAGAATGCGTGCATAGTTTACTAGGAGTGCTGAGCGGTTCTCCAGTATTTCTTAATCACCATGTTTAGTATTCAGCTTGACTTTACTGAATGCTTGGACTGACATCCAAGCAGAAAACCAAGAAAATTCTATTAAAAAGATTTTTAAAAAATCCTGCATTGAAGAGCACTGTTTCAGTGTTGTCCTTCCAGTTAATTTGTAAGTTTCAAAACAGAATAAAAGAAAGAGCTGTGAACCTTCCTCTCTACATAATTACTTCTGTTAGCATCCCCAGTAAAGGATCACATACATCACTTATATATTTGACAGTTTGAAAATAATGTAAGGTTGCACTTTGGCAAAAAACAAACAAACAAATAAAAAAACCCAAACAAACAAAAAAAGAAAAGCAAGCTCCAAAAGCCAGTGCTCTTGGCAGGAAAGACTGTTTGCTTTGTTCAGGCCTTAATGCAAGGAGGTGCAGAGCAAGCTCAGCTCATACTGGAGAGCACATAAAGCCCTTGGAGATTAGGACTACTGAGACTGTTTTGTTTCCATTGACTTCAGACGTTCAAGTCTTTGTTTTTCATCTTCCTCTAAAGTTATTTTAATTAAAACAAAACAAAACATAAAATCCCACATTTCAGCAAAGGAAGGTCCAAAATAGCCTCATCTCTTTGTGTTTGCCTACTAGGTTCTCTTAGGAATTTGGTCTTCACTTTGAAAGTATGCTGTTTTCATGTGAAGGGAGAATGGAAATTTCCACTCTGAGAATTTTCCTTAGAATATTTCCGCTGGAAACAGCATTGCCTAAGAGAACAAATTTGCCATATAAGTAAATACAACTTCTGTCTTCCTAATACATATATCCTTTGAGATCCAAGCAAACCACACAGAACTAATGTGCTCTGCCGGTGGAAAACCTGTGCCTTTGCTTCCACTCTAATGCCCAACATGCAGGAGCTGCCAGTGGGATACAACGGTGAAAAGCGAGTATGAATCTGGGCTACATCAGCAAGGCATTTTCAGGAGAGACAGAGAAATACATACATGTTTGCATCACATGCAGCACTCATAAGGCCTCATTTCAAAAACTGCAGCTCAGGTCACCTCTGTCCTAAGGAGATAAACAGAAATTGGAAGAGGTGCAAAGAAGGGGATAAGTTCAGGAACTGAAGATTTATCTTACAAAAAGAAATAAAAACAGCTTGGCTTGTTTAGCCTAGTGAAATGAGACTAGAGAGGGGAGATAATGACTCTTTATAGATACATCGAGGAGTAAATATCAAGGAGGGAAAAGAATTATTTAACCTAAAGGATAATGCTGGAACAAGATCAAATGGATATAAATTGGTCATGAATAAATTTAGACTGGAAATTAGGAGATGGTTTCCAGCCATCTGAAAAATGACATTTTGGAACAGCCTTTCAAATAGGGTAGTGATGGGCAAAGAACTTGAATTTAAACTTGTGCTTTGAGTCCTTGAACATCAAAGTGGGTTTGAAAAAAGACTTCATCAACTATTTGATGAAGGTGTTGCTTACAGTATATATTTACATAACATTATTTCTTGCTCTGGAGAGTCTCCTGATTATGAAGATTTTTCTTCTACTTCATCAATAGTTTTGCTTGTGGATGTTTTTACCCATTTTTCCTTTCCCCTGAAGCATTAGGGATTAGCCACAGAGGAAGAGAGAAGTAGGACAGGTGCACATCAAAGTCTCCAAAGAGGCTCTGGTTATGTTATTTTCCACATATATGAATTTGCACTGATTGCTGGATATGATGTCTGTAGGTGTTCTCCCAGGCTGGCCCCTCACAGAAGAGCACTGACTTGTCTCTCACCTAAGACCAACTGAGAATTCCATCTAAGACATCTTAGTAAGTATCAAAAAAAGCAATTTCTTCCTTTCATCCTGTTGTAGACAACAGTTCAAAGCCTGCAGGTCTGAAACTGGTGATACAGTGTGGAAATTGTTCTGTGTTGTCGTACAGTCAAAAAAATAACGTTCACAGCTGTTTCCTACTCCTTGCATCCAAAGCTGAATCAAAATCCATGGAGCTTTTGGCACTGTGGGCTAGGGAAAGAGGCACCATTCTACCAAGGCAGTGGTCAATGTGCATCTTCCCAGGACAGTCTTGCAGTTCCTCTCTGTGTTCTCTGCAAGCACATAGGGCAAAGGAAGCAGGCCTATGTCTACACCATATCTTGGGGACCATTTTCTGTAGCATTTTCCATTCACGAGCTGTCTTCATATTTATAAAGCAGCTGGACTTAGTCTCCAGCCCAGTACCACCACGCTGAAATTTCTTCAAGGCACAGTTTTAAACTAAGCTTAAGCAAAACACCATCCTCCTTTCTCTCTCCAAATACCCTAGTCTTTCTGCCCATTTTGAGTACTACTCCCAGCTTCCCATTTCAACTTACCTGACCTGTGTCAGGGTCTGATTTGAAAGCCTATCTCCCTCCTATAACTTGTCTGTGTTTTCCTACAGATCACTCACTACTACATTTCTCTTCTGGATCTGCCAGCTGCCCCCAAGGCCCTGATCCATGCTGGCCGCGCCACATACTACAGTGTTCCGATAGCCCATGAAGCACATGTGCTTTGGAGATGATGTTAAAGTTTATAATTAGGAAGGTTCTATAGAAAGCTTTTGCTTTTTCCTGAAGTATGTCCCATAAGAACGTCTACTTGGTCCTTCAGGTCTTGCTTACACCACCAGCCCCAGTACAGGTATATGTTTCAATAACAGTTAAAGGTTTAAGTTTTTACTTTGAATTCTGTCATGCAAACTCCATCTCTGAATTGCTTTACAGAAACCAATACTGCAGCTGCAGAGATAAATAAGAGAAGAAAAACAGAAGTAAGAGGGAAGAGAGAAGCTTTCAGCTGAGACTTGAAATGAGATGGAAAGCCAGTGAAGCAGAGAAATACAGGCAAGCTTGTTCCAGATGGCAGGAGGCATAAAGAAGATTCTCATCCCACCTCTGACTACACTGTACAGAGGGACAGAGAACAAGTGGTCACTTGATGAAATTACAGGTCATTAGACATAGGAAAAAAAACAAACCAAAATGCTTCTGTGCACAGCATGTAGTCAACCTGAGGCATGTGCTGCAGAGAAGGTCATAAAGTTAAATACTGAGGTGAGATTTTTATGAGAGTTTGATCATTGTGTAACTACTAATAATATGCAGAGCAATGCAAGTTGAAGGTAATCAGATTTCAACGCTTCCCAGGATGATCCATCATCTATCAGGGCAGCAAGGCAAGTTCACCTCGGGATGCAAATAATCAAATGAAATTCCACAGTTACCTGAGAGGTTATGGGCTTCTCTTCATGAACCAAAACTGATCCTTGCTGGAGGCCAGGCACTTACCACACTGACCAGGGCTTATGTTGTCTCTGCTGTTTCTTTGTTGCTCTTCCTTGATGACAATGCTCCTGCTCACCTGCTTATTCTAACTGTAGCACTTCTTCTTTTGAATAGTTAGGGGAAAAACTGAAGTCATATGCATCTCTTTCCATACTTCTGGAGAATTAATGAAGGTCAAATCCAGGACAATCAGCATTTACTTCCTGAGGGTTGCTGTTATCTGAGCAGTTCAATTAAGATGAGGCTGAAAGGAATGCAACTGGGGCTTTAAAGGCTTGCGCCTCTCAACAAGTCCATCTTCCTAACTTCATATTTTATCTGCTTGCCTCCTATTCTCCATGGAGCTGAGGATTACCCTAAATGCATCCAAGAGATTGGGGCCTCTGGTGACTGCCCCTTAATTCAATCCCTTCTCTCATAGAGATCTCAGAGAAGTTTCCAGAATTTGGCAGCTTGCAATTAGCAAGAACAACAAAAGCTACATACATTTTACTCAGGAAAAAAATGGTTAATTTTCAAAAAGATGCTTGGGAAGTTCATTCTCTCCCTTTTAAGCCAGCTATGTTCATTAGTTGCATGATGGACCCCACAGCATCAATGCCTACCTTGGTATAGAAGCCCAGTAGTTAAAGCATTTACCTAGGAAGTTAGGGATGAGGATTCATTAGGAACATGTGTAGAAAGAAGCTTGGGTTTGGGTAGCATGCAACAGAGATGAACTCCCTGTGTCTCTACTGAAACTGGAGGGAATGATGCCAGGGTGCTGGGGAGATCAGAGATGCGCAAACTGTGTATCACTGTTGCAGAGTAGCTGCATGGGCTGAGGGACACAAAGCTTTCACAAAAAGTAGAGCAAAGCATGCTCTACTCCTATCTGGAAAACAGGTGGGAAACACAAGAGAATTCCCACTGCATGCTGCTTTCATGAACATGAATTGCCAACTCTTTGCTTTGATAAGCAATGTGGCTAAAGACTGCAAATCACATTATAGCTTGCTCTAAATAGATCAGTCTGAAGAGTCTAACTCTTCTTCTAACTCTCACCCCCAAACAAATAACAGCAACATACTTCTGTGGACAGAAAGACTAGTTTGCTAATGGGGGAATAACACGAGCCTATTCCCTCTATAATTTATTATCTTTCTATTTGTTGAAGATTCAGAATCTGAAATTTCTTTCTATTGTCCAAACTGCCACCCCTAAAAATCTAATTTATCTATTTGCCACTCTAGATCAGTGTCCTTTACTAACTGGACCTCCTTAACCAGAAAAACGACAAAAAATCATCCATGGGAGAAAATTCCCCAATGCAAACTAACATAACAACCATAAAAAGGGGTCTTGTTTTATGACATGCTCCATTGGTATTGCAGCATTCTGCCTATGTGGGCATATTTTCTAACACATTATGCAAAAACAAGTCAGGGAAGATGCTGAGGATTGTAATTTTCTAATTTAATTCTGCCATTTCCAGTAATGGAAAGCCATACTCTGGTTATTTATCTTCATAAGTGACAGATGCATTTCATTAAAACTTCCTTAAATAATTTCTCATGGCACTTGAAGGAGGAAAAAAAAGATTGAGAAGATATCTATTTTGTAAGCACACGCGCATCGATGTTTTGAGAGCTGTTAAACACACAAATGATCTATGACATTGCATTAAAGAGGTCAAGTAAAAAGACATTTGTCTGGTCTTTTCTGAAACATTGAAGTCTGTTGAACAAGTTGTGAAACAATCTGACATTGACTGTTGCTGGATGAAAATATGTTAATAATATCAGCACAGAGTGATACAATGACTCCCACTTGGGAGAATCCCAAGACTTCATGTGGTGTTGTGACAGGCAAACACTTCCTCCTCCAGTTAGTGCTTAAATGCTGCCATGGAGGGGCAGGATGCAACAGCTGTAAGGCAGGTGACTACTTTACATCTTGGTCGAGAAGTAAAGAACTCTGTATGCAGTTGAGACTGCACTGAAATAAGCAGTGTTCCAGGGAAGGCGAAAAATCACTGGGTTTTCATTCCATGGTGGATTACTGATGGCAGAAATAAAACACCTTTTCCTTGAAATCCATGTCCTGTGCTGATACACATGGCCCTCACAGAGAGACGGTGCTCCATAGCAAGTGTACAGCCCTAGTCCAGATGTCAGCACCCAGGAGCTGCAGAGGAAGCAATGAAAACATCGAAGAAGGGACAGTTACAGGATAGACCATTTCTCTGTTGTCCTCATACTCAGCATAGTTTAGAGAAACTTTTTCTATAGGGCAAGGAAAACAAGCAGTGCACTGACCCCACTATGCTCACCCACTCAACAGGCCTACATCAAACAAGGGTGGAATGGTTTAGAGGTAGCCCTGTCATGGTATTTTCCTCAGGTTCCTCTTTAGGATAATTTCCTAACTTATAGGGGGTCAAAATGGGACAGAGAGGCAAAAAGGAACTTTTCCCAATCTCCTGTGTCACAAGCTTAGCATCTGCTCTTGTACTTGCTACCCACCCAATAATGTCAGCACAAAGATCAGTGATGAGGTGAGCCAAGATTTCACTTCTGAGGAAGTGCTCATCCCTCCACTGATGGTGTGGATGGAGAAGCTTTATGGTCTCCAGACAACAGTGCTCCTACTTCAGGGTCCCCTTCTTCAAGCCTCAGAGCTGACAAGTGAGCTGGAAGACCTGTAGTCCCTGTTGTCATTTGGCTGGCACTCTGCCAACATCTTAGCACCTTTCACTGGCTCTACATTTACTTTCATGTAACTGAGCAAATAAACTCAAGTGAATAAGTTACTCAAGAAATGCTGCCCTCCTCTTGGATCATGAATCCTGCAGCTTCTTCTCATTTATTTTAAACTACTCACTGAAAACTCGCCATTTGTTATTCTTTCCCTGTACAGCTTGTTGGCAAAGAAATCATGGTGAATACAGGAGCAGGGTAAATCAGCAAGAACTAGACAGGTGGTCTTCTTATGCTGACTGAAGAAATGCTATCTCTTTCACTAAAAAATACTATCTTCTTCACAGAAATACTAGCAAATGAGTTAAAGCTTGCTTCCTCCAGTGTGTTTAGAGGATGTGATTTTCATAAATGAAGTGCCCTAATGCTCTTCACTTAATTCAGAGCTGCATTGCTCAGGGCATGGTACCAAATCTCACAGGGCAAGGGGTCTCCTCCCTCCACCAGGCTGCCATCTATAATACAAGTCTGGGTACCCACTGCCCAGCTCCCTTTGCAATTAAGTAGAAATCTGACTCCTTAGAAAGCTCTAGCTTATAAAGCGTTAGCTATCAAGGCCATTCCCAAGTTATCTGAATACTGAGCTTCTCAAGTGAGAGTTCAATGTGCAAACTGTGGCCAGCACACTCAAAACATATTTGTCTTCCCTTAACGTTCAATTTCTCCCTGTTTCTTCATTCATTCAGGAGATGCTGCATAACAAGGTGAGGGCAATCCTCCTGCAGGCCTCTTCTCTTACTCTCCTTTCTGGTGTTATTACCACTGCTACTTTAGTCACTCTGAATTCATGACAGTTGCTGTTGAGTCACGGTGGCAGGTGGCTCCAGGAGGCCATGGCTGTGAGCAGATGAGACCACCTACTTCGGCACAGAGGAGCAGCACAGAGGAAATCACGCAGAGAGCGACTCACGGGAGAGAGGAATGAGAAATGATGCTGCCAACTCGCTGGGAAAACCAGGCTTCGGGGGACACTCATTTTCTTACTCACCCTCTGGTGTTCAGAGCATGACTCAGTCCACACGGTGCAGCGCTCTCTAAGGCCAGCCACACAGAAAGTCTTTCGTTTGCAGCATTTCAGCTGGGATGCTGCTGTCACCGCCTCTTCCTTCCTCCTTGTTTTGTTGCTGTGCAGAGGAATAGTTGGGACTGATGTTTCTGCAACAGCATTTCTGTTGCATGGCTCAACGCTTTCCAGAAAGCACAAATCAAGGATGGAAGAAAATACCTCCCTTGCAGTTAATCACTGGCCACACTGTGAAACTCATCAAAGTTTGAAAAAGTAATTGAAACTATTTGTACATTTGGAAAATGGAAAAGACAAAAGTACAGGAAATTGCTTGCTGTTTTGCTCTCAGTGCCATGGCTATGATTACTCTCCTGTTGGATGAGATTCCTTCAGAAGAAAAGGCTTGCAGCTAAAGAAAAAATAAACCCATCAGGTTTTGCTTTGTGTGTTCTGAAAAATCATTTTTGTGTGTCTTATGATCAATAAAGACAACCTTGGGGCACTCGAGAAACACCCACTCCCTAGAAAGACACAGAACCACAGAGTCTTTAGGGTTAGAAGGGATCTCTAGTCCTACAGATCATCTAGCCCAACCCCCCCTGCTCCAGCAGGGACACCTACAGCACGTGGCACAGGGTGGCATCCAGTTGGGTTTGGAAGATCTCCAGAGAAGGAGACTCCACAACCTCTCTGGACAGCCAAGACAATGGGCTGCATAGCCCAGCTGAACACACTGCTGTGGCAGCCTTATCTGCCAGATATTCATCCAAGTGGAGAGGGTTAACTAGAGCTCTCAGTGGATCTGAAATACCCTAGCGAAAGAACATTTTTCTTTCAGAAGTTTCTATGTGTTCTTACACACCAAAACACAATTGTGCACCTTGTAATAGAAGTAATAGCTCCAGGCCTTTGCTGAGTGCTAGCAGTGGCCAGAACAGACACTTCATTTTGCTCCACCATTGCAACAGGCCCATGCTGTAAATACAATAAACGGACAGTCCTGAACATGAGGCCTCTGATTCTGAATGAATAGGCCCTCTCCACTAAAAAGTCAGGATCCTCACAAGGTGATGGTTGCCCTGGCATCTCTGAACACACATCTGCAGCCCCATTCCCTGAAATACCCCTGTGAGACCACTGCAACAACAGTCTTTCCCAAGACCAAATTCACTAGTAGGTAGCCTCAAGACAGGAATTGTTTTCGGCAAAAGCACTTTCTGAGAACCACTTTAACATGACCCAAGTATAACAAGAATATAGCGTGATATCACTATTATGATTCCCCCAAAACTGCTGTAAATTTTCTTCCCTCTTGAGGTTCTGATTCATGTAGCAGTACTTAAAACAGTGACCTAAAGAAGCTTAGAGCTCTTCACAAACTCTGTGTACATGAAAAGCATATCCTGCTAGCCATTTTGTGGCCTCAGTGGAGTATGGCAGCATTTAAATGCATGGCATTACACTAGACCAGATCTCTGGGGACATAAATCAGTATGATGCCAGGCCTTCAAGTCATTTGTAGTTTAAAAGCTGTATCAGTAGGAATAGCATGAACAAGGACAAAGTGTTGAAGCTTTATCTTTTTCCTGCCTATTTTCCTTGTTATATTATTATCCCTGTCATAGATCCATGGCATTCCTTTCTATATCATTATGAGGATAAAAACTTCAGTCAATTTGTAGTACAGGATACATTGACTTATGACTATGTACACAATACTAGCCATAATGGCTCCATTCAAAATGACAAGCAATTGGATTAATACTACAGAGTAGTGTTTTCCTTTTCCAAAACAACACATTTTTCACATGTGCAGAGAAGCAAGAGAAGAATCAGCAATGAAAACGAAAGATCAACGTATTTTCTTTTTGTTGCACAGTTCTAATAGGATTTAAATTCCCACCTGCACTGCAGTTGGGACTAAACAAGTGATGTCTTCATTCAAATGCTACAAGGATGAGAGCTATGAACAACTTCAGTAAGTGACCAAACACGGAAATGAACCCCATGTTACTATCCAAGGCATTTTACATTATAGTGAACGAGAACATCCCAAAGCAAGGACAGAAGCAGAGGAGTGACTACAAAGACTTCCAAGGCAAGAAAATTAGCCTAATTTCTTTTTCTATTAAGACATAATACTATTTTAAATTTACATCAGAAATCAACTAAATGTTTGTAATGACTGCGCTCCACTGGGTTCTCTGACATTTTTCTGATTGTCAGTAAAACACAGAGTCATATAGATTTGTCAGATGGTATATAAAAAATTACAAGTCACAGTTATAAAAGCAACATTAATGCAAAAGTTAGGTCCTGCTTTCATTGGTGCAGCACACAGACTCTTGGTAGACATCACCTCTGGATTTCACTAGGGTATCTGAGATCAGAATTTTATACCGTAACTCACTTTTTAAGTCATATCATCGTCTATGATGATTTAAAGGCTGACATACAGCTCCAATAAAATCTGTTCCCATTTCCATCAGTTAAATGCCTGGCTGTGACCGTGGGTTTTGTTACTTTCTTCTTTTATGTATTATCTTCTTTTTATGATGTTAGTTAGATATAACTGATAGTTTTTTAAGGGTTTTTTTTGCTCACCTCTGCAGAGCCCATTTTTAAAAGTCAACCTGCGAGACTCATTCACTGTCCTTGCTCTCCCTTCTCCTTCTAACTGTTAAATCGGCTCCATTTTTCCCCCAATTGCTCCGCACAACCTTGCATTCCTCATATTGACCTTTCATACGCTGCCGTTTGGATCACCAGCTCTAGCCATTACATTAGCAACACACAATTACACCCTCAAGGTAGACTCAAGTGCAGATTCTACCTCTACATAAATACCTTAATGAATGGAAAGATGCTGATGTATGTTTGAAGTATGTTTTCAGCTCACGTACTGGAGAAGATGTATTCTGCAGAGACTTGAAACTGTGGGTAGTGAACGCAGCATTTTCCAAATGTCTGTGTTCCAACGGAGTGCCCTCTGTACGCTGCTGTTTTCTGAAGCACCCACACCTTATATTCTTTCTAAAGAACATATTCTTTATATATTCTTTCTAAAGGTTATTGCTAAAGCTATACCTGTGTGTGAGCTAGCGACTGTGACTACTTAGTCTGTTGCTCGTTTGGTACAAGGACTTGACACTTTTCAAAGAAATGGCCTTCATGACTAATTTGATCCACACTGTGCCTTTGTCTAAAAACTGCTGTTATGAATATTTTGTTTTGGTGCTATTTGATGCTATTTTGGGGCTGAGATATTATCATTAAAGAACACAAGTCCTTTTTTTTTTTTTTTTTTTTTTTTTTTTTTCAAAACTCAGCATATATCCTTCTGTGAACAAAAGACATGATGCCTGAAGCAAATCTGGCTTCACCCACACTCTGTGGGTACTGACTGCATGTCTACAGGAGACACGCTCTGTTGTCTTCTCTAGTCTTCCAGTTGTGATAGTTTGAAGGATGCGTCAAATACTGGATTTAAACCATTTCTATTTATCATTTGTCCAGGTCATCTGAATAAAACTTGTTCACAGTCCCAAAACCACTAACAGTGAATTATTTTCTCTCTTCAAGAAAAAAAAAATACTTCTGTGAAATAAGGGAATTGGGGAGAAGGCACGGAGCAAGGCTGTGCTGTACCATTGGTGTGTAAATAGAGAGCTTAACCTCCAAGGTGCTTGGTTTTCTTAAGGACCTGGCTAAGCACACAATGCTTCATACTTACACTGACATTTGGCCTAGAGAAGACTCACCACAGGCTCCAATAGTATTTCACATGTCTGTAACTCACCAAAATAGTTGTCAGATAATATTGTATGTAAGGGTACATAGAATAGGTAATATCATTCTTTTTATATTTGTTTAATATATTAATTTTGTAAATGGGGCCTCCTATGTAGGGAAGTCTTGCTTTGGCTTTGTGCATGAAAATGAATTGCCTTCCAAAATCCATAAAGGTAATAAAAATCTGTGGCCTGACTGGGCACTCCAGCATCCCCATTTAATTAACTAGTTCAGTGAAGGTGAGGAAAAGAGAACACTTCTGAAAGATCCCAGAAAGAAAACAGCTTGTTACCAGTGAAGCCAATAACTTCCAGAACATCCTGCCTTCTGCCAGTGTGCAGTTTAATGACTTCAAGTAACGTCTAAAATGAAGTGATGGAACGACTATGCATGTGAGAAAAAGGGAATTTAGCGTTCTTCTGCACTCAGTACAGCAAGGCTTATTCAGATTGCCCTCCACAGAAAAGAGTTTTTTCACTGAGATCTCCCCAAGGAGCAGAGATGCTGTGCCAATCAATCACTGCCTCAGCAGCTCCTTGATTAGCATGTGGCCCTGCTAGCAGACAACCACGGCCTCCAACGAGAGCGGCTGCTCCCCAGAGGCAGCGCAGCCTCGTAACAAGCTCCCTCTCAAGGGCAAGGGAGCGTCAAATTGCAGTGCCTTTCTGTTGGGTTAGGAAGAATCAACTGCAGCAAAGGGGAGCCATGCTTGTAACAAGGGCTCTGTCAGGACAAATGCAAGTCTGAAACTCTGCAAGGCTGTTGGAAGTATGACAATGCAGCATTTCTTTGTCCATCATCCTAGTTTAAATTCACTTATATGCAGATATGTGAGCTGTTGCAATGACATCTTGGATCTTAGCTCAATATTAATCATAAAAGGATTTAAGTCCAGTTAATTCACCAACTTTCTCCTAAGTAATGAGACAAACCCGACGGCTTTACAGAGAGCTGGGCAACCTGGTGACCCAAATCTCAGGGCTTCCAAGCAATTTTATCCCAATTCTGTCAGTGTGTAGCATGCCTTCTTCTTGTGCCTGCCGAACCGAGTGCCACACCGCTGGCATGGGAAGGCTGGCATGGGAAGGATTCCTGCAGATGCTTGCTCTCCAGTCTGTGATGAACCATGCTAGCTGGTCCTTGTGACAAACTTTAACAGTGCACGTGAGCATCCCACACAGCTGGGATGAAGAGCTTATTTGCAGGAAAAAGGAGAGTCATGGCAACCTCAGCTATCAGTGAATTCTAAATGAATGAATTCGAGGATAATCATTTACGACTTAAAAAAAGGAAAAAGAAATGAATGAGAGAAAAATTGCTACTTTTTTGGTCATTTTCTAATATAAATTTTACTTCTTGTTCCAATGGGATCTTTCAAGGTTAGATTTAGCCACGTTTACTATTTGAAAGTTAAAACTAACAAATGAACCTTTCCTGTATCACACAACTGAAGCTGAAAATTAAAGCTCCTTGGGCAGGTTTCACTCTCGGTCAGCTCAACCTAAAACATATTTTTCCTGCTTTACCCACTGTATTGCAGGACAGAAAATAACCTGTTTTCACAGCTCAGTAAATACAACATGCTTCCACATTTAACCTGTTCAAGGAGCAGATACTGATGGCAGGCACAGTGTCCATAACCAGCACATGTACTCATAGATACATTTTTAAAGTAAAACATAAAAATATACAATATAAATATTTATGCAGAAGTTGAAGAAAAGGCTGTAAGCTCTCAGCATGTAATACTGTTTTCAGAGGTACAGGCAATTTTTCATACACTGTAGTGAATTTTAGCCTAATTAAAAGAACAAGTAGGTAACTATTGATAATAAATGTATGCATATTAGCAAAAAACCTAGTCATGCATTCCAAGCCTATCCAGAAATTTATGATGACTTGAATGAGGTGCAGAAGGATCTTTACAAAAAAGATCAAAGGAACCATGAGGATTCAGGCAAGAGTTTTCTTAGAGGGTCTCTGCTTTACAAGTTTTGTGCAAATTTGTAACTCGGGGCCAGTATTGTTCAGCTGTAGCAACCAGCAAGAAGAGCAGTAGAGAAAACATGCTAAGTGATTTGTTTAATCCACTCTGCTCTGATATTAACAATTTCTCAGTGATCTCCTGAAAACTGACTTCTCTTTCTCTAACTCCATACTAATATCATCTCCAGAAGAAGGAAGGAGAATGTCAGCAACCTCATCCTAATGTTAAGATTGCCTTGAATATCAGCAAAAGCTGTGGGGAAGAGACCTTGCTTACTCATGGCAGTAGGTTTCCGAGATTCTGGGCTGCCAACAGAAGGCAGCCTTGACTGTCCAAGACTCCCTCAGAATCTCCTTGGAGAATAATGACTCTTGAAGGACACGTCCCTTGAGGACCACAGACACACTCGCTTCCTGTCTACTTTTTGTACTTTTTGTGGTCTTATCTACCCAAATGGATATTTGTGAACTATCTCGTCTGAAAATATTCCAGTTAAACCTGCATCTGAACTTTGCTCAATATCTAATGAAAAGCTACTCCACTTTCACTGGTGTCAACTTTCTGCCATCCTTACAGCATGAGATCAGGATGTTTACATGTCATGAAATATAAAACAAGATGCAGGGCTCTCAAACAAATTGAGGTAATGATCTGGAAACTTCTGTAACTACAGGTATGCACCATTCTGACTCACATTCTGCACTTTTTTTTCTCCCTTAAGTTCATTTTAACTGCTGGAATAAAGACTACACTTGGAATTCTGAGAGCTGGGCACTGGCTGACATCTTCATGTCAGGATATTCTGCCAGTCATTGCTAGTGCTTCCTGATGTTTGATCCCAGGCCTCCCACACATGCCGAGATACAGAAGGTCGGTCATAATGATAAGAAACATAGATCCCCAATGTGAATGCAGAAGCCATGAGTCAGACATGAGCAAGACCCAAATTGCTATGAACAATGCACCATCTGAGCAATATCAGCTTAATGATGGTCAGATAGTCAGTACAGCTCTTATGCTGAAACAGTTAATGTCTCCATTTTCCAAGACATGTAATAATATTGTGGCATGCAATAACTTCACACTAGTCTGTGAAACTTTGTCTTAAAAATTGGGGTCCTACTCAAAAGAAAATATCTATTTTTTTAACTTGTGATTTAAGTCAGTAAAATAATCCTATCTACTTCATCTCACTTTCCACTTTACAATCTCTAAGTTGACATAGGTGAACAGGTTCTTTCTTTTTTCAGTGTAAAAGGAAATTCACTACTGCAGCTGCCAAAGTGAATTTATTTGCTTGTATTGGCATACGACTCAGCTTTAATATTTTTCTAAGACAATTCTTGGTAATTCTGAGGAAAAGAGTATAACATGAGTAAGAACAGTTGGTCAATTCCCCCCAAGTAGCCTAGTACTCAAAGTAGAAAATGAGCTAAAGCAAGAGTCAGAGCAGCTAGATTTTCTTAGTCTTTAGAAAGGAAAATTCCCAGCCTTTCAACTCCGTACAGTTTTTCTCACTAGTCAGAGAAAGCATTATACAGGGGGTAGCACACAAGACTGAAAGCTGAGAATACTGGGCCCCTGTCCTAAGTCTACTACTGCCTGTCGTGATCTTCAGCCGTTCCTCCCACAGCCTCAATGCACTGGACCATAAAATACAAAACCAGCACTTGACTATAGTGCATGTGCAATGAGGCCTTATCTACTATCAATATAGTACTTGGTGATTCTGGGAGGAGAAGACAAGATATTACAAGATATTTATCAAAACATATTCTGCTAATCAGAGGTGAAATTGCCCCCAGTCCCAAAATAACTAGTTTTGTACCAGTAGAAGAAGTCTCATGATGCTTCTGGACTGAAAGGAGAAAGAAAGGGAAAGAAAGAAGGAGGATAGATCTGCCTTTAGATATCAGTTGCACAGATTACCTTAATTCTGATATTTCCCTACTTTATGTTTATGGGACTTTGCACCTTGTTGCTACAATCGGCTTCTCATTACTATCACTTTTATTTACTGCTACTGAATTATTTTTTCTCTAAGAAATAAAGTGCTATTACGCTTGATACAATTGGTCTATTCTATCCATTTTCTCATGGCTTTGAACTAAACACAGTTAACCCTTCTGTTTCTTGAAGGGATACAAAGCATTCTGCTTTGGTTCACAGGACAGCAAAGTGTTATTTGGACTCTTTCAACACACTAAGCTGCTTTTGCTGTGAAAATTGGGTTTTGCAGATCTCTCAGAATAAGCCACAACTTAAATATTTTTGACATTATGCATTTCTGATATTATTTCAAACACGAATGTTTCCATTTCCGTAGGCTAACCCCTCTTCCTTTCTCCCCTAATTGCACATCAGCCCCTCATGCTATCATTCCCATCCTGAGGGGCTATGTGCAAGCTGAGTATGTCTATTAGACAGAATTAATTCCTTTCAAGCTCCTTCTGTGCACGGCTGTGACTGACAGAGACGAGTGCTGTTTGCAAGTGTCATCAGAGCATGACCTCAAGTTAATATGTTGAACAATGAAAGAAAAAAAAAAAAGGCTCATTCAGCATATGGACTCTGTACTGAGATTAGCCAGAAGTACTGAGCACATACAAATTAGTGTTTTGTCAGCACAGTGCTTGGCGGAGGTTTTAAATATTTCAGCTATTCTCAGCCATCGTCTTCAAGGCTGTGGTAACTAAAAAAAGAGAAGAATCAAAATAGATTTTCCAATCTAAACATCATTGTTTTAGATAAAAGGTTTGGACCTGGGGGCTTAGAACAATGCATGACCTCCTGGCAGCTGCCATTCTCAGTGTGATGTGGAAGGTCCTGCAGCAATACACATAGAGGTGTTTGCAAGGCCCAGGGAAGGGACCACAGGGTATGCAGTCACAGCGGTAGATGCTGGTTTAACTCCAGCCCAGTCCAAGAACAAAGGAAATTACAAGAATCTCTAAAGCCTGTGTGGCCACTTGGGCTAACCGCTCTCGCTTTGCTTGCCTGTGGACAATGAACCCATCGTTCAGATGTTATCTCTGCTAATGGTGGGAGCAGAGCTGCCAAGGTCGCATGGTCTATGCATGGTAAGTGACCTCTTCCCTCCCTCAAACAATATTCTCTAGAGAGGAGCATCTGGCTGCCTGGGGGGCATTGCCTGCATTAGTGTTCAGAGGGTGCATCTAATCCGTAGCTTGCTGAAATTTTACAAGTTATGGGAAAGTTAAAAATCAGTTATGTTTTTGGTGATTTCTTCTCAAGCCCACAATTGGCTCTTAAGTAAGCTTAAAACACAAGAGAACCCCTAGCAGAAGGACTGGAAGATATGCAGTTTGCCTCCCTCTTCTGACCAGCTCTAGCAGTAACTGTCACAGCAAGCAGGACCGTGGAGAAGATATCAAATCTCTTTCTATCTGTGGTTCCTATTATTGACTTTGACAACTACATCCATTTAGGATCAGACGCTATCTTGCATTGCTGCTTTGAAATCAGCAGACATTTGGAGCAGACAATAAATGAAGATTTTAGGGTATAATAACTTCAGTACTTTCTGTGCAAAGAATCATCTATTCATGTCTCCACACTGCTTGCCTCTCCTTCATGCATGCTTTTCTTGCCTTTGTGTCTGATTTTATGTTCAGAAACCTCTACATCATCAGTTCTTTTTGCAGCCTTGTTTAAATGAATGAGCTTCTTCTGTATCTATTGCCATCTTTTTCAAGCCCTTCAAAACAGCAAGACCCACGGTGTTCCCATCTCTCTTCAAAGGTGATCAAATCTGAAGGCTGAAGGCATTGCTTATTACATTCTCCCATTATCCTCTTCTACCAGCCCATTTATAGCTGCTTAAGAAAATGGGATGTAAAAAAATCTGCTTGAGAGGTAGAGAGGTAGAGGACAGTGAATGTCTTTTTTTTTCTTTTCTTTTCTTTTTTTTTTTTTTTTTTTTTTTTTTTTTTTTTTTTTTTTTTTTTTTTTTTTTTTTTTTGTGGAGGCAGATATCTATCCTGGGGTTGATGTAGTCCATTAAACCTAACGCACACATTCAGATCTTGGAACTTATTTCTGTTAATAAGCTCTGCTTTTTTTTTTCTTTTCTTTTTGTACCAGCCAGCAGCTCTTAAGATAAAGATTTTGCTGAAACCTCTTCCCTATTCAACAATTATTTCATAAGGGGATACAGTTTAAACTACAAAGTTATCAGCAGTACTTGTGTACAAAATCTATTTTTCCCCCAGTGGTCCTCCATCATGTGCTGGCCTTACCAGTGCTGTTTAGTTTAAAAGACCTATATGACAGCTCAAGCTGACAAAAAAGTGTCCCAGCTGATATAAGCAAGTTTGTCATTCTCTAGGCATTTCTTTCTTTTTATTCATCTGTTCTGCCCTCTTCCATACTTTCTGCTTTTCATGTGGGTCACTTGCAGTACTATTCACAGAGATAGTGGAATGTTATGCAGATACTGAACAGGAATTTCCATTCAGTTCCTCCTACTGCAAATGAACAAACACTGGTTGTCCATAAACACCTGACCAGGTAACTGAAAATAAAATAGTCTTTTGCTAAACCTCCAGCCATGAGAGCTAAGGAGTAAGCATGGAGAGAAAGGACATAGAATCATATTTACACTTAAGTACAATTCATGTACTACATAAACTCTTGCCAAGCACTTGCTCTAATGATTCACTTCTCATGAGCAAATGCCAAGGTCATCTGCTTACAAGGATGTCTATACACAGAAGACTCATGCTTGCCTCTGAAAGGATTGGTTGGTGGCTTTGTCTAACAGCTGGTGAACATCAAAGTTGAGTCAGCAGCAGAGAATTATGATAATAATAAAAAGCAAGACCAGGCAGCATTTCCTAGAGCATTCTGCAAGATCACTGGGACCCTCTTAATAGCATTACAAATACAGTGGGTGGTTTGCAGGCAGTTGCCAACAAATGGTGCATGTGGGAGAACAGCAGCAGCTCACAATTTTCCCTGGATTGAGATTGGAAAAATACCTCACAGCCTACAATTCAGATGATGTAAACTGGACTTACACTGCCATCTCCTGGTTGTACCACACATGAAGGAAAATTTAATATTCTGAACAGCTTGCTTCACATCTTATTCTCATTCAGGTTATGGGCCTGATCTAAAGTCCACTGACATGAACAGGTTTCAGACTAGCCGCTGGAAATATGTGGAGGATCAATAGTTATACAGACATTGACTTTTGGACCATAAATATGAAAGATAAGATCTTCTGCCCTGATAATGCTCTATACACATATATTTTAAAATACAATGAAAATATGAATAGAATTCTTCCTATTCCAGTCACCACATAAATGTATTTTATCATAGTTTCTCACCTTGCAAGGGAGGGAGATCACAGCCTCTTGAGGCATCCCTGATTTTCTAGCTGTCAGACTTTGTCCTCCCAGATGCTCAGGAATCTCTGCTTCTTCACTGCTTCATGGGAAGGATGTCCTGTATGCATACAAAGAAGAATCATATACTTGTTTGTTTTGTAACATGGGGCTATAGTATGGAGAAAAGATTCTAGTTAATATGCTTCTTTCTTTCCCAGCTTGCAATGTCTAGCAATATTTCCTGCTAATGTCAGTGCAGGGATGGAGATATTGACTTTGATCTTTATACAGAATTCTGGCTTTACTGCTTCATAAACTGCTCCAAGAGAAGAATAATAATGTGATGTCATGATTTATAAGAACAATATAGGGGTTTTTTAAACATTTTTACAGTTTCAAATAGTATTTGCTTTTAGAGTTTCCTTTTATCTGAATTTCTACTCAATAGAAAGTTATGGAAAATCTCAAGATTGTCAGCCTAACGACATATGGACCTTTGGGAACAAGAGTCCATGGGAAGAAGAGGGAATGTAAGCTCAGAGTTTTTGTTGTTCCAGGTCTGCCCTTTAATCATGATCAATTGATCTAGGTCATGTAACTTGCATCTTCCTCAGTGAGTCATTTTTGCCACCTGTAAAATCAGAGATATTCATACTGCTCTATCTCTCAACGTTCAAAAGGAGATTCACAGTGCTCCATTCTTCCACATTCATTAGGGACTCTGATAGTCAACTGCAGGACATTACTCTACAAAGATTCTCCAGAAAATGAAAACCCAGATGAAATCAACAGTGACTGTACTTTGAATCCTATTTTATCTTTGGTCTGCAGCTGAATAACATCAAATTCACCTGCTAAAGCCACATTTCTTCCTCGGTTTACATATGTGTGATCTATTTTAAACAAGAATTACTTTCATGACAGGAATTGCTTTGACAATTTGCATTAAAGATAAGCTAAATGAGGTGTTGAAGAGCAGAACTAGCTCCTCACATTCATGTACTTTTAATTAACCCATACTGGATGTTATTTTGGGATTAAGCCCTGCCTTATGCCATCTATACGATCCAAGTCATTCTTCCACAAACTCCTGATCACCTCTTTTTTTTCTATGGTAGTTAACCCTTCCAAGATACTGATAGCTCACAGCAAAAGAATAAAAAGAAATGCCAGTTTGCCTTTATGTACTTTAAAATTAAACACAGTAGCTTTTTTCTATTTTGTCTCAAGTGAAATGGTAACTGTTAATATTTTCAGTTGGACAGAGATCTGTATTTCCAGCCAGTACTTTAGTACCTAGCAATTTATTGGAAATTATTAAATCACTTTCCATGTTAATTACAAGCAAACGGTATTATATGAAACCTTATTGACCTCCAAATGGAACTGAAACCTTTTAGGTCTCCAGTACAGATCACTACCATGCTGGCTAATAAGTAACTGGTAGCTGTATAAGCATTATCATCCACAGAGATCAGCCTCATGAGGGAGAAAACTCAATCAGAAGACTTGAGGGATATACAATAATATACCTCGTCACTAGGTAATACAAGAAACTAAGAAAAATGAAGACTCTGGAAAGCCCTGGCTTGGCTCCATGTTGGACAAGAACAAAGTAAGGGATATATAAACTCTGGTTCTGTCCTCCCCACTTTCTCTCCCCACAGCAGCTTTCTCCTGCCCATAACATCAAGCTCTAACACAGTCTCCAGATTTTGCCTTCTTAATCTGCCCTACCTGCGGCAGCCCCTGCTCTCCCCAAGAGGAGCCACCAGCTGTGTGTGTGACATGGAGCTGCACACCAGCAGTTGAGCTGGCAGAGAGCCTGCAGAGCTGGAGGATCCTCATTGCAGATGTCACCAGTCAGGCACTGAGCTGCGAAATTCTAACTAGCTTCTGCTGAGGGAGTCCAAATTGCAATTAACCAGAACTTACAACTTAGCCAATTCATATTTTCTTGGGGACAGCAAAAGGAGCTTGTTTGTTGCTAGAAATGTTTCTTTCTGCAAAGCTAGAAGAAGTGACACTTCCAAGTGAAAGTGCTGTATGACTTTTAACTGGTTTAAGAATCAAAATATCTGACACAGTTTCAACTTTTTAGGTGTCTGAACCATTTTAGATAAAATATTCTGAAGTCTGGCAAATGTAAAGTAAAGAAAGTGTTTAGTAACATTTTAGATCCTTCCACAATGTTCCTCCTTATATCACAATACCAGAGAAATTAACGCTACCTCTCTGTGGAAATGGAAAACTTCTCCTGGTCTTCAATCCCAGAGCCTGATGCAAAGATACATTCTGAATGTCCTTCCTGTCTCATATAGTCATGCCGGGAAGGAAATTTGGAATAAAACCCAGCATGCGCTTCACCCAAAGGACATAAAAACAAGGCCTGGGCTTAAAGTGAGAACGTACTGTCCACGCTGCTCAAGAGAACAGCTCCAACAGAGTTTAGGCCCAGATCACTCAGCACTCCCCCAAACTCTGCCAGTGTATAGTATGGGAGTCAGCACTGGCAACAGACCATTCCCAACAGGCACTCTGGATGCAGCTCTCTCATTCTGGAGGTTGTGTGGTGGTTTTAATTGTGCCTTGCCAGTGGACTTCAGTTTTATCACTGGCAGACAGACAGTCGAACAGGTTTGTAACTACAAGGACAACCGCAACTGTCCCCTGTACTTTGCTCCCCATCCACCTACCCTTCCACTTATCATGAAAGACCTAGGCCAAGAAAAACAGCTAAGCTATCTATCTGGAATAAGATCTTTTAAAATTACAGAAGAAGAATAAAGAGGAGGATAATTTTTATACCCATAGCAAGAGGCCAAAAAGACAGCATATCACACACATTTTGGCAAGAGAAGAACCTGAGGATCATTTTTTGGAGTGTTCAATAAATGCCATCAACATCTGCATTTTTTTCCCATTTTGTTCTTTATAAGATATTTTGGCAAAGTGCTGAGAATTATTTGTAAGGAAAAGGTTATGAATGCTGGCAGGTAGAAGCAGATAAGACCTTAAGAGCTTGAACTTGAGAAAAATGAGCCGACAAAATAATAATAATAATAAATATACTTGGACCTTGTGAGGATATTAAAAAGAACTGACAAACCTGGCCAAGCAACAACACCAAAGGTAAGGATGACATAAGATGTTTTAAACTGTCTGCAAGAGCCTAAACATCATAATGGGAGAAACCATTAGAAATAAGGGAATGTTAAAATGATCTGATGGAGAAATGTAGGCAGAATATCAAGGAAACTTTACAAATGCATAATCCCCATAGGAAAAAAAAAAGAAATAAAAAAAAAAATTATCTGGGGAGAGGAGTAAATAAAATGCTCAAATCGGTGCCCTTCAGAAGTGAATTAACACCAGGAAGTTCTAGTCCAAAGGGAAACTTTAGAGACAGAGTTTGGCAAATGAGTGTGGTTTGGTCTGTTGTCTTTCTTTTTCTTGAATTCAATGACATATATGGTGCTGAAGATTTCCAGACTTGTATAGAGGAAGTCTGGATTTAAAGCAAGTGGCTAAGTGGGAAGGGAAATGAGAACCATCTCTCTGGCACCACCACTCACAAATCAGCCAGTCCTACCTCAAGACTGCAAAGGTTGGGAAACACTTACAAAATACATCAAACAAACAAACAAACAAACAAAAAACTTCTGACAAATACAGCAGTCCAATTAGGAGGGGAAAATTAAAGATCTATTGCAGAGGTAACAGAATTGGCAAAAACAAAATAAAAAATGCTGAAGGAAGTTGTTTTGATGTAAGAAAGCCTATTCTTGTGTTTAGACCACTATATTAAAGTAACTGCATGGATTAACACTGCAGGAGGTAAAGAAAGCCTGCAGCCAGCTCCAAGAACTGCTACTGCCTTGAAATGTGAATATTGAGCAGCAATTATACAAAAGCTCTTACTTGGCATGTTTTGGTGGGGGGAAACTTTAGAAGTAAACGGTAAAGAACAGCCTGATGAGAAATGAGGCAGTGCCGCATGGAATATCAATTGCCATGCAGAGGGCAGAAATGAATGTGCCAAGGATGACAACACTGACCTTGTGATGAAGCAGGGAAACTGCCCATAGCATGTGGCCACCAGCAGCAGGAGAGATGGGTGTGGCAGGAGAGATCTGTGTGACAGGACACCAAGAATACCCTCACCTCAATAGGGTCACTCTGAGAACATGTCCTGGAGGTCTGAGCTCTCACAGCTATACAGCACATTGTCAGGAGGAAATGGGGCGAGCTACCTCCCTGATTTCCATAGGAATAAGAATCAAACCATTTCCTCGGGCTTCTTTAGCAAGTTAACAGCCTAGATTAGGGAGAAAACTCTAGTTCCCACAAAGAGGGGATTTTTTGTGGAATTCTGTACATACAGAAGCCTCAAGGACCCTCAAATGCTGAGTGCTAATATGGAGTCCTTCAGCAACATGGCTTCTCATAACAAATAAGCAAGTTCAGATTCCCTTCTTCACCGCAATCACAAAAGAAGCAGGCAAGGTAGGAAACATAGCTCCTTCTTTCTAGATCTTCTGTTACTTAAGGAGTTAGAGGCCTTTCTCTTCTTCCATGCTTGTTCTGCATTTGTGAAGTAGGGTTTGTATTGCTCACGGTGTTTCAAAAAGCACCCGGACATTGACAGGGTTAAGAGAGAAACACAGAGAACACAAGGACACTGCTACTGTAGCTGAATAGATGCAACCTTCCCTCCCGGAGCTGGATTGACAGAGTATAAAATGCCCAGTTGTAAACTCTACAATCTCACGAACTAGCACAGCTGAGATTAGAGGCACCATCTTAACTCGGCTCCCTTGCATGTGTACATTACCACACATCTTTGATGGAATGATTATATACGGCTCCTAAAATAATATAATATCAGGCAGTTTTATTCTACAGCCTTATTTATTACTTCTGAGTCTGTTGTCTCTAGTTAATCTTTTCCTGCCTGGAAGAACATCACTCCATCAGTGAATCAGCATCTCCAGAGAGCAAACGAAATGGAGTCACATTCATAATATACAGCAAATCGCTGTCTTAACACTCAGTTAATGTTCCACAGTGGATTAGGAATTATTGTCCTAGTATTTCAGCTTAGTCCAGATTTAGTGCCCCAGTGGAAGAATTAAGGAGTAGATGAAACAGTGAATGCAAAGCTGGTTTCCAGAGCAAGAGGAGCACGTTGCTATCACAGTCACTGGAGCAGGTACGTAAGAATGTGGAGATGTCACACAGCACCCCCTCCCTTTTCACAAAAGCTTGAGTAAGGGCAGAAAAAAGCAACCAGTTATCACACGAGATTTTAACGGTATTCCTAGAGAGCAAACAAAGCTAAGCTACTTAAATTGAAAGATTTTAATGAGTGCCATTATAGACAGGAATATGACTAGTGCCTTCACGGTCCATGTGTCACTGCGCATCATCCAGTTAGATACTGAATGGCTTGGCTACAGAAGAGACATTTTTACAGCAACTGAAGCTCACATCCTAAAACTTTACTCACAGAAGATTCTCCAGAGGGTGATATCTCCAGTGAGTAATCTAAATTTGAAAGGCATTTTCTCTCAAATTCCTATCTCTGCTCAAGGAATACTCCTGCAGCTCTATATCACACATCAGTTTATCCAGTCCTTGCTTCCCCTTTCTTCTTCTTGCCTCTGACAGGCTCTTGCACGTCCCCCATGACTCACAGCTGCGCAACTGCCTGTGTTCAGATAGGATTTTGAGCTTTACAACCCAAGAGGAAACGTCCTCTTGGAGCTTCATATGATCCTCACTCATTCTGCAGCTTCAAATACCAGCTATGCCACCCTGAGTTCATGCTTCTGACTCTCAGCTCTTGAACTGTTTCTCCCAGCTCAGCTTTGGCAATATCACCACCCTGAGGTTTCCTGCTGACTAAACACCAAGCAAAAATCCTGAACTCTCTCTCTAATCATCATCTCTTGCTCTATTTTGTGTAACAAAAATGCTACAATGTCCCTTTTCCTTCAGATCATAGCAAACAGCTTTGGTTACTCTCCTATATTCTTTTCCATGCTAGACTACACCTAAATCTTGATGATTATCCTTCTGGGTGTTTTTAAGACTCAATGCTACCCATGCTCCAACACTGCAGCCAACCTGGCACACAGCTTCCAAATCAACTCCATGCCCCGTGCAACGACCATATCATTGATGTCTCTTTCATATCAATGATCTTTGATTCTCTCCCTTCATGAGGTTATCTCAATCAAATTTCTTCTAGAGAAAACATAAAGGGAGTGAAATCCATTTTTTACATCAAAAGAGCGTTTCTCCTCAGAGTCCCAGGAAGACGTGAGGCTCATAATGTCTACGTATTATCACAGCAGAGGCTTCTGACAAGCCAGTTGCACAAGACAGTAGGACATCACTTCAGAGATGGCCTCTTGTGTTGCTGCTCAGCACAGCTCATGCTGTCTTATCATGGGCCTGTTTAATCTCCATATGAGGAAGAACTTCTTTCCTGTGACGGTGACAGAGCCCTGCAACAGGCTGCCCAGAGGGGTTGTAGAGTCTCCTTCTCTGGAAATCTTCCAAACCCACCTGGATGCCACCCTGTGCCACGTGCTCTAGGTGTCCCTGCTGGAGTAGGAGAGTTGGACTAGATGATCTCTAGAGGTTCCTTCCAACCTCAATTATTCTGTGATTCTGTGAAAGTGGGCTGGCAAATGCCTTAACAGAAAATAATCTTAATAGTCAGATTTTGGAAGAACAGTAATACATGCAATCATGAATCACACCTGCCCTTCATTTTCTGCATAAGTCATGCCTAAAAGAAGACAGTACCATGACTAAGCCAGAGGACTTTCTTGTCCAAGAAAAGGGAGGGACGTCTTTCCCTCGCAGGGAAGCAGATAATGCTGCTAGGGTAAAAGAATGAAGTGGACTCTTATGAGCACTTCAGACTGCATTTTCCACCCTCGCTATTGTGTGATTCATCTAATTAAGATACACAGCCTGGAAAACAAGAAGCAGTTTGGAACTTCTACTCATGCTGGCTGCAACCGGGATTTTTTTCCCTCTTGGCTGTCTTCATTTTATCCGCAGTAGTTCTTTGTGACTCAGACTGTCTCCAGAAGGGCCCGTGATTGTGTGGGTTGCCTCTGGCAAAGACAGTAGCCTGCAAGTAAGTGTCTGTCGTTTTGACTGACTTTTACTTCTCTCTGAAAACAAACACTGAAAAGTCTATTCCCTGTGAGGCTGACCCGGCTGTCATGTCTCGTCTCCTTGTTGGGATACAAGATGATTAATCTCCTTCCACAGAGTTTAGTGCTTAAAGCCTATGTGAAAGGGGCACAAGGGCTTTCAGACAGAGCAGGGCAAAGAAAGACTTGTTTTATGCCCAATGAAGAAATAATTTCCTTAAAAACAAAAGGCTCTCTGAAGTCAGTGCTTATAAATTGCTTAATTGGAAATACACATAGCAGTCCTATGAGGATAATCTGAGTGCTTCTGGCTGGAATTAGAGTCAGGAAAGAAAAGTTATTTTAGACACATTAATAAAATAGGAGGTCACGAAGGCTTCTGGGACACACACAGATGTTTTGTACTTGGCACACAAAGCTGAGGTTTAACCAGTATACTTCTGCTTTGCAAGGCCTGCTCATTAGCCCTAAGGCAAAGAAAAGATGTAACAGGACAGACCCCTTGTGCAGAGGTCTCCAACTCCTGAAAGCTTTAGTAGGCATTTATTTATTTATTTATTTATTTATTGTCCTCTGAGATTTTCAGCTACTGTGCCTGCTACCAGTACTCAAAAGTAAAGCTCCGGGAGCTATTTGAGATTCAATCAAACGTTCTTGTAGTCTGAAACATGGCTACCTGTGTCTCCAGATGCCGATGTTCCCAAGGGCCTGAAATGACGACTGCTGCTGGGCACAGCCCTTCCCTGGCCAAGGCGCCCAGGTCGTTGGTGGCGGACAACGCACGATCCGCGCCGCTACCCTGTGCCCGTGTGGCTGATTTGGGCCCGGCGCCACCGCGACCCGCCGGGGCCGGGAGCAGGTCCCCCGGCGGCCGCGAGGCCCGGCGGTCCTGCCGGCGGAGCCGCGGCGCCATCTTGCGGCCGCGACGAGGCGAGGCTGCTTTCGCGCCTCAGCGACCCCCAGCGAGCGGGAAGACGCTAAGGGCCTCGTGAGGAAAAAGGAAAGACGGGGCAAGGTAATCACGGCCTGTGGCCACGATCGTGCCCGAGCTGCCGTAGCAGCTACGTGTCCCGCGGCGCCTCTGCGCCGTGCGGCGCCGGCCCTGGGGGGCAGCCGGTAGCCAGACAGGCGGCGCGGCCGTTGGGCGGCGCGGCCGTTGGGCGGCGCGGCCGTTGGGCGGCGCGGCCGTTGGGCGGCGCGGCCGTTGGGCGGCGCGGCCGTTGGGCGGCGCGTCCTCCCGCCTGCTGGCCGCCCGGGCGGCCGCCGTCTAGGGCAAGTCAAAGGGAAAGGGTTTTTCTTTCAAAACCCATTCTTACTCACTTAGCCGGATAAGTGAGTTTATGAGTTAACTCTGTTTTATGAGTTATGTGCTTTATTTTCACTGATAAAAGGTGCTTCTGGCTTCAAAAGCCCTGCAGGGCTGCTGGGGTGCTCTTGGTGAAGTGTGTTTGGAGTGGAAGGTTTACGTGGATCTGCTGCAGGGCTTTGGTGGTGCAAGGGCTGATGCCAACAGGGCTGACGGCTTGACAGCTTTCAGGAAAATTGAGGAAGCTGCGAAATGTGTCCAACAGCAGTCAGGAAGAAAACAGCCTTCCAGTCAAAGCAAAGCTACAGGGGAATGAAAACAATGAAAAAAAAAAAAGGACTCTTAAAGGTATTCCCAAATACCCTTTGTCCTCCAAATCCTCTCTCACAAAGACAGTGATGAGAGCAAAGGCTCAGGACTTGATGGAAGTGTCTTCATAAATCCTTGAAAATGGGCTAGGAACTGGCAAAGGCGGCTTTAGCTTGGCACCTTAAATCTTAACTCATGTTTTGTACTCCAAGGGATGATATGTATTGGAGTAAACTGAGACCTTTTGAAACCTGGCTTTAGTTTGCCAAAGAACACAAATCTACTGCTATAATTCAGTAAAAATACAGTTAATTCTGTTAAAAAAAAAAAAAAAAGGGTAATTTTGTGGGAAATGTGCCTTGACCTCCTTGATCCCAAATTTGTGATACCTGCCCTATCTTTCATCTTGAGCTCATTAGATCTGGGCAAGAAAGCCTGAGTAGGCATGTGGATTTCTGAGTGCTTGGGGAACAAAGCTTTAAGCAGAAACTTAATAGTTTCAGAGCTTTTTCTTTCTGTGATTTCTGCTTTCATTAAACCCCTGTTTATGCATGGAGTGTAATTTTGTATGTCTGCCACCATGCAGTGCTCTGCCTACTGGTACAGAAACAAGCCAAAGGCAGCAGCTTTCAAGGACACCGAGTTTTACCCATGAGAGATGTCCCAGGGTAAAGATTTAATCAAGCAATCAACTTTATTGGTGAGATGTTTGATATTTGGAAAGATATGCATAACAGCTTTCCAAGGTCTCTAAACTCATATATGCGGGTTTGAAAGGCTGTTCACAGTGTGACTGCCTATTACCTTGCAGGCACAAGAACTGAGTTTTTTGTCTCGTAACTCCTCATTTTCTGCTCCAGTGGCATTGCTTCATTGCTGGAGAGCCTGTAAGTGCTTCTTGCATGAACTGGGCCTAATTATGTTGGGCGTTGTGTATGTGTAATGCAACACTCTTCTTCCTCCAGAGAGCTTTGAGATGAGATCAGTGAAGAGAGACGAAAGTAGAAAAGGCTGCTCGACCTGCGTTTGTCCCAGGGCCAGAGATGCACGGCGTACAGGTTTTGGGTCTGGGATATGGGCTGGATCTAGACTCTGAGTCTTTACTGAAAAGGAAACCCACACTGGGGAGGTACCATGGCATGGAACTGCTTTCTCTGTTAAGGAGTTCCTCCCTTCCCACCTGCATGGGACAGCACTTCCATGCTGGAGGAGATACTTCTGTAAAGAGATTTTGCACAAATTATAAAAGTCTCTAGGTCCTTCTTATGGACAGTACTTTTTAATTCTAGCCTGTCCTGTCAGAAGAGTTTTTATTGGGAAATCTATTTTCATCAAAGTTGTATATTTTGTCAGAGACATGTCTAGCTTAAAAGGATGGAAGATAAAGATGGGGAGGTCCAGTGGGCATAATGTGCTTGAATTTTCAAAAGGTTCCACACCAAAGATTATTAAAGAAATAAATTTGATAAAGCTCTGGAGGAAAATTTCTTTCATGGACTGAAAGCTGGTTACAGCCTAGCAAGCAAAGATGATTTAGTAGTCAATACAGAGGAAAAACAGTTGTGGCATCACTCAGAAATCAGTGCTGGATGCAGTTTTGTTCAACATCTTCAATAACCAAAGGGGACAGGGAACAATAAAACCTGTGGCTCTTTCAGGTAAGCAAACAGCACACAGGTAGAAAAAGACACCAAAAGGATCTCTCTAAACTGAGAAGGGGGAAAAAAAGTGTCAGATAACTGTAAAAATAGAAAAATGGATGCTGCTGTCCGAGGATGTTGTGGATGTGACTGTACCAGACGGCTCCAAAAGGAGTTAGGCAAAACTGGTGGAGACCAGTTGCACAGATAGCTACCAAAGGACTAAGACCCGCTAGCATTCCTAATCCAACAGTGGTGGATACTGAGGGAGTAGGCAGGGAATGGGCTGTAGAAAGTGCCAGACCCACATGCTGTCCTTGCCCTGACTTCCCTTTGCCAGTGTTGGGAGATGGAAAGCTGGGCTGGATGGACTCAATAATGTGTTTTTATGTTTCTGTTTTGACAAATTTTCCGGTAGAAGAAAGTCCGAATAAAGAGGTTCAATTATTAAAAACATTTGCTTTGTAAATAAAATTTCAACATTGACTTTTTTTAAAAAAATGCTATTATTGAGATATTTACAGGTATGTAACGTTCATTATTAATAATCACTTGAGACTGGTATAAAAATTAAAAATAAAAAACAAAATATTACAGCATTATCAAAATGATGCTGTTCTTAAAGAAATATTTTGATAGTTTCTGTATCAGTTTTCTTTGCAAAATTTAATTCACAAAAAACTTAATATTTTGAATTTTCATTCTAATTCAAAATTGAAGTTTATTTTACCATATTGTCATTTCTAGTGGAACAGAACATCAATTTCCAGTCAGCTCTGGAAATTGTTTCCTTTTCTAGTGCTTGTCAACCTCTTCCTCTCCTATCTCAGAAGCTGGCAGTGTTACAATCCGTATTTGTTATGTGCACATATTGTACAGCATGATGGGGGCAGAGGGTTGGCTCAGTGTTGTTAGGAATCCCCTATACTAACTTGACACCAAAGAACAAGCTCTTCTACTGCCCAAGTTAAAAACAGCCTCAGAAAGGAGTAATATGACCTATCTGACTGCTTATTCCCATTGGTAGAGTCTCCTGTCCCTACTATTTTCCCTATTTCTGTTTAGCTAGAGGAGTTGCTTCCTCAAAGCAATCTTGTCACGCTCCTCAGCTGTTTTTCTCCCAGGTTTCCTTTTGAGAGTCCAATAGCTCTGTGGTATCTGTCATTCCTCCTCCTCTCAGCTCCGCAGGAGACTCTGCCTGTCTCACCGTGTGGGTGGCAGAGCAGGTATGTGGAACACACTGTGTTACCTCTTCTCAATAAGCAGTTATGATGTTCACCAAAAGCCTTCCCACTTAATAAAAAGCCTCTGCCTCACAAGAGATCCATGGCAGAATATAAACAGATTTTATTAAAGCTAAAACTGAGACTGCTTCTGCAAAATTACCATTGATTTTCCAATTCAAGCAGCCTTTTGAAGCAGCCCTCAGAGAAACCCGGCTTATTGGCTTCAGAGCAGCTTTCTGAGAGTAGAGACAACTGTGGGAGCCTCAGAAGCTAGATCCCTGGGCAGGCTGTACCCACTCGCCGTGTCCTCGGCTGTGCACAGCAAGATGCAGTGATTGTTCGCAGAGAACATTGCTGCTGCACAGAGAAATATTCCCTTTACATGTCACTATTTGAATAGTGCCCCAGGCAGTGCCACCACATCCACATCTACTCTGCAAGTGTCCAAGATGCTACCACACTACTTTGTTCACATCCATATTATGTACTATGTGGCATGGAGCCTATTCCACTTTCACCAGCCTCACTTCTGGATGAAAAAGTAATCTTTGAGCTTGTAGCAAAAGCAAATTACCTTCAGAAAGGCTTCATATGTAAATGGCAGCCAGGTCTTGCCTGGCTGCCCTGGCTGAAGAGGTGCCTGTTGCTCTCTGTCCAGCTCTTTGGGAGGCTCTGCAAGGCCCAGGCCTTGTCTGGCTTGCATGCATGCAGATTTTTTCCCCAGTGTTTGGTGAATTTGCTGGCATTTTGCCCATGTAGGCTATGGCATAAGTCTGAACAGTAAGTATTGTGCCAAGGACTATGTCAGGTAAACACGCCAGGTCCTTAAACCAAGTGTCATGGGGCAGAATGGCACTAGCACCACTGGTATAGCCCCCTCCAGTCTGGAGGGCTGCTTGCCCCTTACTGCCAGGGGAGCAATACTCATGGCAAGGAAACACCCCCGCAGGGCTGACAGCCCCTGTGAGGGGATAAATCTCCCACTACAAAGGCAGGGAGATGGTCTTGGCCGTTGTAGTGGGACAGTGAAACCATTCCTGTCTCTATGTTCTTCCGTGAAACCAGTAGCTCAGTGTGAAGGACAGGCTGCCACGCGGCCTTTTCACATTGTACCTCCCCTGCACTCGGCACACACCAAGGTCAGCTGCGGGTGCTGGCGGCAGGAGTGAAGCTCTCAGTACCTTTGTGTGAAATGCTGTGAGGTTTCGGGTTGCTGGTATGGGCAGGGTGGGCAGGGGTGGCACCAGGTGGGCTCTGCCTGCGTGCCTAAGTGGGAGCGTCACTACCACAGGCTTCTCAGCAGGTGCGAGGTGTCTGGCCAAGGACCTGCAGAAGCACCTGAACCTGAAGGACAGTCTGGGTGTTGCTGGTTGCTCTCCTGGGGCTGTCTGTCTGTATTAAAAAAAAAAAAAAAAAAAAAAGACTTAGGAAGGAAAGGGAAAGGGGCACCTTGACTACAGATATTGAGAGGAGCCTGCTGGCACTGTGATATTCACTGAAAACAATTCTGTCCTAAAATGCCTCAAGCTTAACTCAAACCTGAAGATGAAAATCTTCAAAACCAATTATCACCCTCCCCTGCTGAGCCCCTTCCTCTGACTCACCTTCATCTTGCGGCAGATCTGTGAAACGTGGGTTCACCTCAGCACATGGGGTCGTTCTCTGAGAGGACAGCACAGGTGCAAGTTTGTGAAGAAATATATTAAGTTCCTCGGATCATGACTTTGGAGGTAATGGTTCAGCAGTCAGAATGAAATCATCACACATCAAAATCAGCCCAAGAAAAAGCAATTGATACTGGTGAGTGTATCTGACCAGGAGGCTAATAAAAGACACATCAGGTTTATACTGCAAGTTTATTACAGTAATGCAATCAGAGCAATTTTCACAGCTAAGCTTATTTATACCAGGGTATGTATATATATTTTATTCCCAGTACACATTGCAATCTTTTTACCCTTAATCATGCAGCAAATAACGTACAAACACAATTATATGGAAGAATTGGGGTTTTTTTCCTAAAAAAAAGAGAGAAAAACATAAATTACAGAAGTATGGCTTTATAAGAAAGTCATATCATACAGTGAACATTCATTTGCACTTCGGCATGGCAACATTTGATCTTTATCATAGTGAACAACAGCATCTGTCACACTGAACTCCCCCAAAAGCCAAGAAAACTGGGAATAGGGAAATGTCCATCAATGTAAGAGAGACAGAAAGTATATATCTGCATACATTCAAAATACCAAAAATGTAAAAAAAAGTGTTCAGGGAAAAAGCATCACATTTATTTATATGCTGAAGTCAGAGTTAAGGAGGTTTGAAGAAAATAGTGCACAAATTGGGCAAGTTCTGGTTTTTTTTCCTTGTAGAGCAAAGGTGTGGAGTGGTGCAATTAACTTAAAAAGCTTTACTTCAGGTGTAAAGAGACCCAAATTTGGCCTGTCCTTCTTGCTAATGGTGCTGCAGAAACAGAAGCATAGGGTTAGGAAGTGTCATGAGCGGCTGAATGTTACTGGCAGCCCAGAAGCAGAAGTCTGCTTTCACGAAGAAAAAAAAGACACATGAGGATATATGTTTAATAGATTTTATTAAAAAAAAATCAAGAATAAAATGTGGCCACTGTCACAAAGTCTTGGCTGGTTGATTGTGGGTTTGGCCCTCAGAAGCATTTCTGTTTGGTGTTCAGTGATATATACCCACCAGTGATAAATACCCATCTAAGAGCAAAGATGCTGTCTTTTTATGCCAGAAGATACATCCTTACCTATTAGCAGCATGATGTTTGGGACACAAACTGACTTGGGACACAGACTTATTTCACTAGAAGGTTGCTTCTTAAGGCATTGATTGCTGCATACGAGTATTGTAAATCAGTAAGGAGTTTTGCCAGGAGAGGGAGAGCAGACAGACAGACACAGACATACATGTGCAAGCACACGCGTGTACCTATGCATATACACACAGGTCCCTCACAGTACTCACTGATATGCTACTGATCAAAACTGAAGTAACACACACACACAACTCAGATCTTGACAGTGCCGCTCTTCAGAAGTGAAATAAAAAGTGTAACCCACAGAGCTAACCTGTAATCCAAGGTGCACAATTGTGTTTTGGTGTGTAAGAACACACAGAAACTTCTGAAAGAAAAATGTTCTTTCGCTAGGGTATTTCAGATCCACTGAGAGCTCTAGGTAACCCTCTCCACTTGGATGAATATCTGGCAGATAAGGCTGCCACAGCAGTGTGTTGAGCTGGGCTATGCAGCCCATTGTCTTGGCTGTCCAGAGAGGTTGTGGAGTCTCCTTCTCTGGAGATCTTCCAAACCCAACTGGATGCCACCCTGTGCCACGTGCTCTAGGTGTCCCTGCTGGAGCAGGGGGGGTTGGGCTAGATGATCTCTAGAGGTTCCTTCCAACCCTAAAGATTCTGTGATTCTGTGATTCTGTGTGTAACCCAAACTACTCCCTTCTCTACCATGTTTCCCTCATGTTCAGAAATAAAAATCCTAACTACATTTAACCATAACGTTTATATGCCAAATGTAAACATGAGCACACAGCACCTAGCACCCTTTTTAATTAACAAATTCGCAAACGTATTTGTCTGGCAAGTGTAGGGACTTTTCAAGAATATGCTCTGTCAGATGGCAGGAACTGTGGAAAACATTTAGAAATTATTTTTGCTAATGACTTGGCTTGAAAAGAATGAAAAACAAAATCAAACAAGAGGGGGCTGAGGTAGATTTGGCTGCACTGATGTAATGTCACTGTAGTGGACAGAAAGACAGACAGGATCCCTAATTAGGGGCAGGTCACTTTAGGGGAAGTAAACCAGGTCTGGGGAACAGATTCCCTTGGCTCTGGCAGAAGGAAACCTCACCCCTCACCCATGTCACCACAGGGATGGGAAGAGACGTTCTGCAGCAGGAGCAGCACAACGCTGACACCACTAACTCTGGCCCAACAGGACTACATGGCCATGTCAGACGTAGCTCAGTGGCCAAGGCCCATTCAGTGCTCAGTCTCCTGTTAAAACAGGCAGTAAAAGGAGAAGTGAGAGGCACCTGGAAGGCTTTTTCCAGAGTGGCTCACTGCCTGTTGCTAACTGCAGGGAGAACACCCTTGGTTTTGCGTGTTGGCCAGCAACCAGCCAGCAGCTTTCTCCTGGACGGCAATGGCAGGCACAGGCACGCCTCAGAGCGTGACACCTTTGAGCGCTTGCTGAGGACAGTGGATCTCTTCCTCCCTGTGCTGGCCAGGAGCTAGAGTGGCCTCACACAGGAATGGATGCAAGCTCATGAGGCCTCCTACTACAAAGCCACCCAAATAGCCCATGAGCCTGAACACTGACCTCACCAACGATTCCTGTGCTCACTGCCAGCAAGCGCACGAGAATCACGTGTGGCTCCCAGTGAGTCGCTCCAGCCCCAGCTCACTGTAAAGTGCCAGGAGCCCCTGCCCACCTCCTCTGCTCTGTAATCCCAGCAGCCTTCCCCTCCATCTCATCCTTTCTGCAGCTCCTTAGAGCATGGAAACCCTCTGGGTAGCGAGCCAGCATGATGACAGCTGATGAATTCCCTGCCTTCTTTCTTTCCTTCCTTCCTTCCTTCCTTCCTTGGAATATCTGCTGTGGGCCCTAATTACCATGCTAATAATATCCCTCACCAGGCTCCTCCGCCTCTGGCCCTGTGAGATACCGCATTGCCGCTGGGGACCAGCCCAACAGCCACTCCTACCAGCCACCCTGCGCTCCTGCCTCTCATCAAACATGGGCAGCAAGCGCCACCTTTGTCCCATGCTGCCATCTCCGCCTGCTGGGACGAGGAGACGAGGTGGCTGCGGGGCCAATGCAGTCGCATGGAGGAGCTCGGCTGTGGCGGCTGATTATGTAAATCTGCCTTGGGCTCCACTCGCTTGTGGGGCCGTGACAGCCTCCAAGTGCTGCAGAGGCTGCAAGCAGCCAGCTACCCCAGCAGCCCCTCGCCCTGGGCTTAGCCTGCGCCTTCCTCGCCCTGCTCATGCCCTCCCCAGCACAGAAGGAGGCTGAGGCAGCACGGAGAAGGAAGGAAGCGCCAGTCCCCGAGGGAGGTCAGATGGAAGGGCAATGCAGCACCAGGGAGGTGTGATTTCAGGAAGGTTAACCCTTTCACCGCCTCAGCATCCTCAGGCTGCTCTGAGCAGCTGGGCCAGCGTTTCCTCCCTCTCCCAAGGTGCAGGAGTGAGTCTGCATCTTCACACAGAGCAGCGCTGGCACCACGGCACTCCCACCACGTGCAGGAAGGGACCGTCCTGCTTGGCTGACCGGTGTCTGCACGAGGATGTGGCACCTGGCTGTGCCCGCAGCAGAGGTGGCGCCTAGTATCCCTTGGCCTTGTACTCTGAATCTGTTTAAAGAGATGAGCAGCCTATTTGCTGCTGGTCTTGAGGAAATGGGTTACCCTACCTCAGGAGAGCAGGGGGCTGCTCTTACATCTGGGTCCCAACTAACGCGTGTTCCCCAAAGGGAGCCAGGAGGGAGCCATCCTGCTGCTGCAGCCACGCATTGACGGCACGCCACCAGGGGAGCAGGCCCCATGACATGCTCACACAGGACCCCGCTCAGACAGACCCAGCCCTGCCAGGAGAGCTCACTCTTGGGAAGCCACAAGCACACGTCAGGCAGGCAATGGGAATTACTTGTATTTGCCAGGATCAGACCCTCTGTCTGCAGCCAGGAGGCAAAAATACTCAAATACTAAACAAACAACAACTTCTCACAGCATGACATCGTACCCTCGCTTGGGATAACCAGAAGGTGCAGGCGGCACTGAGACTCACCAGTAAATAAGCTAGTGAGCAAAGCCTCTCTAGGAGATACATTCACCCCTAAAACACACGTCAAGTGCAAATGACAGAAATGACATTTCATTTATGAAAAATGAGGCTTCCATTGCATTTCCTCTCCCCCACCCCAGACAGCAGGAAAAAATGATTCCCTCTCCACTGCACAAATCTGTGGAGGCTTTGGGGCCAGGAGTGCCTTTAACCCCCTCGCTGCCAGGCGAGGCGGGGGGAGAGCTTTCTGGCAGTCCTTTTCCTCTCCATCTTCCTCTACCAGAATGCCCCCTTAACACCCACTACACTGTGACTCACCATTAAGCAACTCCTTAAACCCCGGCACTCTGCAGAGCTGGCTCGGCATCTCTGCAGTAATGGCCACAGACTTTTTGGTTAGTACAAGAAGATACTGGATCATTCTTTGTTAGAAAGGAAATCTCACATTTCAGCACTGTTGCTCCAGTATGTTATTTAGCCTAGCCCTAGCAGAACACAGCCCCACAGTTACACCTTTTGAAAATCCCACTGGGCAAGTAGTTCCTTTCACCCAGGTACTTTACACAGGGTACAGTTATCATATTGGGAATTTGGATACACTGATATCAGTTGACAGCTAAAATACGAACATAACACAGTCTCAACTACAGTTAACCCTTCACATGCACAACAAAACAACAGAACAAGAAAGGTTTTTCCTTTAAAAGTGCTGTGCCTGCAATCAGTTAGAAAAAATTTAAAATTTTGTCATAAAATATTGGATTTTCAGCATAGCCTAACAGGATAAGTACTAAAATCACACTGAAATGCAAATGGTCATGAATGACCAGCTCCCCTAGGTTGCCTTTGAAAATCCAAGACCCAGCGAATAAAGTCAAGGAAAAGCATTTACCACATTTTTTGTCGGTAGCTTTTTGCCATAAGATGGTAAGGGCTTTAGTGCCTGAGGTATAGGTAGCTCCTGGATGCTTTTAGGAAAATGGGAGGGGGGCAGAGTCTGGAGAATAGTTTGCATAGCTTGCAGGTATAAAGAAGCGGGTGTGTTCCCCACCAGGCTGTTGAATTTGTCTTCCCCCAGCAAAGCTGTCCAGTGGTCTGGGTGATCCTGCAGAACTTTCCGCATCTTAAACTGTGGATTGGGCATGAAGAGTAAGAGGTAGTCGAGGCAGAGCTTCTTTGATGCCACATTGACTTTGGAGTCCCACATCTGCTCCAGGATGACGTCCAGCGGAGTAAGCCCTTTGCTGTCCTCTATCCTGGGAGAAGCTCCGTTCCCCAGGAGGATGAGGACCGTCTCTGACCTCAGCAGTTCACAGGCAAGATGCAGGGGGGTTTTCCCATCCTCCAGATGAAAGCAGCCGGTCCTGTTGATGTAGGAGTTCAAGCTGGGGAGTTTATGTGCAATTTTGATGATCAGCCCCAAGATATCTCTCCTGTCATATGTAACCGCCATGGCCAAGTGCGGGGCAGAGGATGGACAGTAGCAGAAATGCTCCCCAGGCACCTTGAGAGCCTCCTCTGGAAAATGAGACAGCAGATACTGAGCGTAAGGCAGGTGATTATGCACCACTGCATAGAGAAGGGCTTCTGAAGGTGAGTAGGTTCTTAGGCTGGCATTTTCCTCCCAGTAAAAATATTCCATAGTTCTCATGTCTTCCAGCATCCATACGGGCTTGTGATCTCTCACAGCCTGGTAGAACATATAAGACAAGAACTTGCAGTGCCTGCTCTGATCATCCTGCAGGCTGGCCTGGTTACTGGCCATGGCTCAGCAAATGAAGAGCAGCTCCACGTCAAATCGCTCCAGCCGGTGAGATGTGAGCACTTGAAATGCAGATCCCGCCGCCGCTGCAACCTTCAGGCTGTCATTGCTGCCCGGACTGCACTCGCTGGAATGCATGGGCTGATCATCTCCACCCATTCATTGTTTTTCCCCTCACTGCAGTGGTTTTGTTTAGGTAAGCACAATCCCACAGGCTCAGTTAACCCATGCCATGCAAGCAGATGGTTAGTAAGTACATCCTGCTCTGTGTGTGGCACAGGTTACTGGAACGCTGTCAGATTGCGAGTGATTTTATACACACACAGCTAGAGAGACGACAGGGAGAGACTAAAATTAGCTCGAGAGGTGAGGCAGTTTTCTGTCTGCATTTCGTGTCTAACCAGATCAGCTCATACATTGCAGTAAGTGCAACATCAATATTCAACTATTTTTTGTATGTCAGTCACGCACACAGAGCTCATTATATAGTCAAAAATATGTAGCAGGATAAAATGCTCCACGGCTGATAATGCAGATGATTATACGCACAAGAAACGAAGGGATTGGTAGCTGCAGAGTTAGGAAGGGAACCCTGTTCTATAAATAATGGTACGGCTAGCCAATTAGGGGACACTGATGTTAATGGGTTGCCTGCAAGGCATCAGAGATGTTTAAGATCCCAGCACGAACCTCCACAGAGGAAAGAGCCTAACAATACCCGGAGTAACTGTGCCCAGAGTCATAAAGCATTTTGCCCAGTTAAAACGCCTGCCTTTGTTTAGCAAGGGAAGAGCTGAAGTGCCTCCGTGCTGCACAGCAGGTACATAAACAAAAGGTTAATGTACAGGGGCTGATGAAGAGCCTCAAACTAAACACTTTTCTGATGTCATGCTCCAGGACTAGAGTCAGAGGGAGTTGTAACAGCAGGAAAGTAGGTTCAAGCAGTTAGTCCTGTGTAAAGTCCTAATAAGATGCAGAGAACCAAGGCAGTTGACTACAGCACGAAGCACAAGGACCTCACCAGAATTCAATTCCTAGAAAACAACTGGACTCAGCACCTTCCGCTGCAGCTTGTGTTTGAGGAAGGATGACTTCCAGACATCATATGATTTAAGAGATTACAGCAACATGATCTTTCATTGCTTTGTTTTTTAAATGGGCAAAGCACAGAAAATCAAGTCTTTTCTTTTAGCAAAAAGGCAACAATATATTCACTATATTCAGATTTAACACATAGTATTCAAATATCAAATCCAAATATCTCCAAGTCATTAGATCTGAGCCTAGATCTTGCACACCTTCCCATCTTCCAAAGTCCTGGATGCTCAAGTCTATGCCTTAAACATTTCATGTTAGGGCCAGTTTTCAGATTGTTGGAATGAGTGATTGTATGCCCAGTTTTATCCCCCCATTACTCTGACTATGCATGGAAATACTTCTGATTAGTCGTTTGCACCTGTTTTGTGCCCATGGTCATAATAAAGCATACGCATGTTCCGAGCCTGATCCAAAGTCTACTGGAATGCACAGAGAAGTTTCCACTGACTTCAGCATGCTCTCGATCATGCATTACTTGAGCCCTTGGACATAGACATTTTTTTCTCCAGTTCCTACCTGAGAGCATCTGAAACTTGAACTGTGCCATGAACACTCAAACGAGAGGTGAATTAGCACTAGAGAGCACAGATCCTTCTGTCTGAGGTTCTCACCAGATTTTTCCTAGTGCTACTAAATGAGGACAGTACCCTTAGAGTTAGACAGGCTTTATTATTCGCATGTTGCAAAACACACACACACACTTACACGCCCACACACTTTAAAGAGCCTGGGTTTGCAAAGCAGTTTGCTGATGGAATGGGCTCAGAAGCAGGAATTGCTGGTTTTGCTCAGGTGCTACAGCCACTAACCAACCCTCACTGCCTTAGACACCTGATACAGGTGTATAGGTAAGTTCAGGTGCAGGGTACCTTGTAATTCCACCCAGAAAGCCCAGCATGAGACTATGGGAGGCCTTCATATAGTTTTCTCAACTCTGAGTGTGGTTAGGTGGTGCAAATCTCTTCTGTGCCAGAGGACTTCCTGCTGGGGTGACTCCTGTCTTTGCCCCATTCTTGTCTTTTCCAGTGGTTTAGGAAAGCTGGAGCTGATGGAATGGTTGGTCACGATGCTTCTCTTTTGAACTTTATTACAAATACAGTGCATTTGTAAAATGACGTAGATCCATTAGAAATGTAGCACATTTTCCTAGAAAACTTTTATTGATGAATTGGAATAAAATTGAGAGTTTGGGGATTTCTGTCTAGATCTCTGCATTTTGATGGTTGGCTAAAAATAATGCATAAATAATTCATAAGGTATTTCCTTTGGCTTCTCTCTTTGCCAATCTGCAGTCCAGAAGGTGAGCAGAACTGGGTTTGATTCAGAGAGCGAATGTCCAAGGGAGCAGTAACAGCACTGAAGGATGAAATTGAAAGAAAGGAAAAAGTTGATTTTCCCTGAAACACCATTTCTCATTTCAGCTGAGACTAGGAGGCTCCCTGAAGCACTCATGGGTAGATGCCATTTTCACATTATGATGGTGACTGCAGATCATAAAATTATTTAGTTATTGTGAACCTGTGAGAAATGTAATCCTCTTCTAAGTTATTTGGTAACTTTCTAACAGTGCTAGGCTCAAAAGGCAAAATTTTGGGGCAGAGAAGAATTACATAAGAATTTATTGATAGTATAACGGAAATCTTCACGCTGTAATCCAAGAATCATTACCAGTCCAATATCTAATTTTTACAGAAAAAGAAAGAACCCTTCTATGCAAAAAAAAAAAAGTTTAAAAAACCAATAATAACTTTTAAATGGTTAACTTTTTAGTTTCTGCTCCTATTCCTTTTGTTATATGCACCCTTCAACTGATCTCCTCAGTCCCTAGGTTCATGGCTTCATTCTAGTAGTACTGGGAGTGTTACTGCACATTGTCAGAACCTGGAGTCCTTTACTGTGAGAAAAACGTTCTTGATGTTTTATCCTTCCTTTGCTCTAGAATCCACTTTGGGTCATTTTTAAGTTTGCTAATGTGCTTCTACATCTTGTTCTTTCTTTTCTGAACTGCAGGTCAACATTACATCCAAATTTACTATTTGTGGTGCCTTTTACATATACTAGATACTATTTCTTTTTTTCGTGTTTTGGCGTTTTGTCCAGTTCCAGGTCTGTATTTCTTTAATTGGCCATAATGTCCTGTGTTATAGCTGGGGTGTCTCCCAAGCCTGTGCCCCATCTCTCATCATCCCATGCCTCTGCTTCTCTATTGTATCCTGGGTCTGTGCGCCTCCAGACCTCTGCTAGCATACTGAGCCACACTACATCAAATACTAGAGTCACAAATAGCTCATTCTGTGCAGCATAACTTCTTGTTACTGTTATCTGTATAAAACTGTGGTGGTACCATAAAATGATAGCCAAAGTAAAACAATTTAGCAATTGCCACCTGGTCAAAATCAAAATCGCTGTTATGGTTAAACCAAATTGAAACGAAGCTGGAGGCAGCTGTCAATAAAAGCCGGTAAAGGTTCAGAAAAGCAAAGCTAACAAGCCTCAGCAGAGGTTTTGCAGATTGAGCACGAAGCCCAAGGCCTGTTACAAGCAACAGCAGCTCTGTGTTGCTGGGCCACAGGGCCACAATAGTGCCTGCTTTGTGTCCCAGCTCTGGAATAAACCTCAGCAGAAAGGCCTGGGGTAGCACGGACTGCTGCGAATGCCGTGTGGGGCTGTCATCACGGTCATGCTGTTTCTTCTGACAGATGTTCTACATAAAGGCCCACAGAGAAAACAGGCGAGGAGGGAATGATGAAACCTTATGGAAACCCATAAAAGTGGTGGCAGCTTTTGGTAAGCGGAACTGAGCATATGTGGTGCCCTCATATATATTGCTTCACTGACTTGTGGGAATGGTGGGAATGCTCTGTCAGAGAGCAGCAGGTATGCCATGGAGCCAGGCAGTCTGGAAGCTAATTTCACCTGAGCTCTGCTCCCTCCGGCCACATTTCTTTTTCGAGGATGTATGTGAAAAACCTGAAGGAAGAGGCTGTTTGGGAAACAGAGGAACAAAAAGCTTTGGGGAATACCAACATCTTCTCTGGGATCCTACACCTGTGAAAAAACACAGTGAGATGTTTCTTGACCATTCTTTGCTTCTCTTCAGCGAGCTCAATTGGCTCGGTACAGCCTTGGGCTCCCAGGTGGTTTGAACAGGTCATGCAAAGCAGTGAAGGGACTGCCAGGTATCTGCTAGCAGAGCATGAAGCAAGCCCGTCTCCCCATTCAGTGCCCTGTTCCTCCTCAGCATGACATTGTGCAGCACCCAGCTGTGCCTCTCTGGTTGCTTTATGTCCTTAATGCCATGGTTGAGGAAAGAGTAATAGGCTCATCTGGAAACCAGGGCTGAACCCAAGTCAGCAATACAAGGAAAAACAGCATTACTGAAAAGGCCTGATAAACCATGATCGAAGACTGCTGGTGTTGGATAGTAAAGATATTGCTCAGTTACAAAGAAAAATGAGCATTTACCTGTGACAAAGTGAAACAGTACAGCCAGTGCTCAAGACTGGTTTTATGGAGCCGAGGGTTTCTTTTTTACCCTGCTATACACTTACTGTGCATGTTCTGAGGCGGCAGAAAAACCTACAAACTGACCTGTCCTGGACTGCAGAACATTTCACACAGACTGGCATAATTCAAACAGCACAGAGCAGGCTCTGAATAAGTGACTAGAGGGTTGAAATAAAAATAAACAGAAATGAAAATAAATAAAAGAGCTTTTCCAGTTTGGAAAGCATTTGAATAAAATGTAACAGAACTGGCTGATGTACTGCTTGCAAAATCAATCAATCCGTACATGGTTACTTACCTGCAGAAGCCTGAAAGATAACTACTGCAGTCTGTATAAAGGAGTCACTCACACAAGTGGAGAATGCTTATGTTCCCATAACCTGCCAGCTGAGCACTGCTCTCATCCAGACTTACACTGCGACACTCAGGCACTCATGCACCTTGGACCAAGATCTAGAGCTCCTGCAAGCGGAAGCGGGAGATGGGGCAGTCAGTATTTTTCCTGTGGTCTGCATGGATCAGGCTTGGGAATATGGGCTTAACCTGCGATATCCAACTGTCAGCTCACTCTTCACTTTCCAAGCATGATTGAGCTTGGGCTGCAGCAAAACAAGCCCCAAGCAACACGTGCAGAAAACGCACAAACGAAGGGGTCAGGGTGCATTTCAGCCCATGTCTGCTCTTACCCTTGGGGTGAAGAGACAGCCCTTGAGGTGGGGAACTCTCTAGGCATATATGGATATAGGGCAAGCTTTCTGGAAGCAGCAGACAGCGTTGGCCACTGAGAGCGCAGAGCAATACACGATGTACATCGTGAGCACAACACAAGATGATGACCCCCCCCCAGCCACACACGTGTGACAAAATGGAGTCTGCTGCAGATGCAGTAGCATCTCTGCAACTGAGATATGGGCACGATCCACACTTGAATCTTCCAGAATCTTCTCTGTGTCTCATATTTTCTGTGTAGAACTATATTTTTTCCTGGTTTCTTGCAGGATGCTTAAGGAGAAAACTACTGAAACAGTATGGCTAACTAGATCTAACTAACGTTTTTTCTTATATCCTCCATATTTGGGAAAGAGCTGCATGAAATGTTTCAGGCTTGGAGAAGGCCCCTCACATTGATAGCAGCTTGCTCCTTTAGTTCATCTTCTTCCTTTAAGGAACATGAGCATTTTCCTTAATACCCAGCAGGTCTGTATTGGTACCCCAGGTGAAAGCTGAACACTCATATTCCTAGTCACCCTGGTCTCATCTGATACCTTACTGCAGTGAGTGTAACTGCGCAGCGCTAGTCCATTGTACAGCTGTATGAAAGACTGGCTGGGTGTCACTCAGTCACCCAAGAGGCAGAGATCTGAGCCCCACAGCCCTGAACTATTTACTGATCTCTGTGTTTTTTGGGGGGGACATTTTCAGCAGTTTTCAACTGTTTCCAAATGCTTGTTTCTGCTCGGCTGGCAGGATGACCAGAGCCCAGTGAATGTCAAATGTCACGGTCAGGTCAGGTCAGGATCCCTCCAGACATGGATCAGATGCTTTTTCTCTGTCAAGTCTCAGGGTGAGATTGCTCATTTCTCAGGGCAGGCACTCAATAAATACCTGGAATAACTCCAGAGGAAGGATAAAGATGTAGCTAACTCTCACTGAATGTCATACATCCCTTCAAACACAGGGTAGCTCAAATAATATACTTCTGTCTGGAGGAAGAGACATCAGCACAGTTCAATCAGCTATGAGTACATCAAGGCTTATTTTATTCCATCTTTGAAAATGCTTTTGAGACCTTAATGCACAGTGCCTGCATGCCAAAAAACTTTTGTCTCCTGTTTCTAAGTAGCCTATTTGTTTTGGTTCCCAGATCCTGGCCTAGTTTGAAATTACATCTGACAAAACCAGTACAAAAATAGTCAGATTACCATGCCTATTCCACAATAAAAAAAAAAAAAAGACAGAAAAAAGAATCAAAAGAATCTTTCATCTGAGTTCTGGTTAAAGAACAAAAAGATCAGCAGATGATCTGTGCCTACAGTTCCATTGAACAAGATTATATTTTCCCAGTGAGTAGATGAGACTGTGGTACAGCCTCGTTTTGTTGGACCTCTTCCTTTCTCGTGAAGATTATAGGTGTTAATTCCCTGTTTTGCCACACCTCTACATACGTGTCAAGGCTGACAACCACCGAGAAAGCATTTAGTTTTCAAAACTGATGCATGTGAATGCTTTTTTACACAACCCCTAATTAATGTGGGGAATTCAATGCTACAGATATCAACAAGGTTAAATGCTTGTCAGATTCCAAAGTCAGTTTTTTTTTTTCCCTATATTATATGACTATATTATTATTAAGCTCTCTGCTCTTTGCTTGTATAGGAGCTGACATGACGAAAGCAGTGGGAGTCTGGGCTTCTACCACCTTGCAATCAGGCAAATAAATAAAGTATTATGGTCATACCATTCCTAATAGAGCACTGACCCGTTTGTCTGGATCTTCTTAATGCTTTATAGATATTACAGACAAGAGCTAGTCAGAAACTTGTCTGTGTATTTGTGTGTGAGAAATGCCAGAGCTAAGAAACTGAACCACTTCACAGAACATATCAGCTTCATTTAATTTTTTGACAGAAGACACAGACCAAAAAGGAAGGAAAATCTTCCCTTGACAGCCGCTGAGGTTTTGCAGAGCTGAGATCCTTGCAGTCAGATTCCTATTCTGGGACTAAGAACCCAAATGCTCAAAGCAAGCTCAGTTGAAGCAAGATCTGCAGAAATTGCCAACTCTCCAACACTTGTTTGTTCCAGTATATCCTTACATAGGAATACATTTTTTAATATACTATTGAATTTATTACAAAAGAGAAATCCAAATCACAAGCAGCTCTGTTAATCTCTACAATAGGTTATAACCCGAAAGGTAACTGCTGGAGGCTATTAAGAATAAACTTCAGATGTACCATAACTGTAAAAGTACTTGTAAGAGAGTCTTTGCAGAGTCCTCTGATGCCTCGCAGGCTGGTTACTGTCCAAGTTAAGTTGACTATCAAGGCTGCCAGTTCCTAGGCCGTGCATCTCCTTGTCTCAGAAACACTGAATTTCATGAAAAAAAAATCAGATATAATCACTCACCACTGGCTTCTCTGCCATTTCCAGCTGTTATTTCTGCAATGGGCTTTTTATCTGGGTAAGTCCAACCAGCAAAACGCACTTCATAAATACCTGAAAACTGTATTAGCCCAAGTGAAATCTTCTGGACTTTATTTGCTCTAAAGTTTCATTGAAGCAGTATCAGTATTATGGATTTCCTGAACAGGACACTTGTAGTGACTCAGTCAGTGACAAAGATGAATTGTTTCTAGCGGCAGATTTAATGAGTTCAGATCCTGCTAACCTGCAGCTGGTCATCTCTGTTTCTTTCTTCTTTATGAGTTAATGTGTATGTAAAGCTGACCACTGAGAATTCACTCAACCACTGATGGATTAGCAACAAAACTAAATTGCATAAAAGTAGGAAACCCCATAAGACTGCTGAAAGAAGTATTTTGATGCTTCCAAAATGCTCCGGGTATGATGGTTTTGCATTAATTCCATTGACATATGGTGCCAAAGTGTGTTTCTGTGTTTGTGAAAGAGCTGCATGAAGGGCTGAAGACTTTTGGGTTCCCCTGCCCAAGCCGTTGCTTGTGTTGGCATTGTAATCTCTGGAGGTTGCATCTGCATGTGCTTGGAATGGGAAATTTCTGTAGGAGGGGCTGCCTTGGTGCTCATCCATCAGCACCCATGAGAACATAATTCTGGGCACCTCTGGGCAGCCTGGTAATACAAATATTACAAATATCAGAAAACTTGGAAATGATATTAGCGTTTAACAGCCATTAGTGAGATCTCAGCTAAGATCTGTTGAATGGAAAATTGAGGGAGAATTGCAGATTTGGCCCTATATGCAATCAGAGCCACCCTTTCACTGCCTAAAGCCTCTTTCTCATCTGCTTAGTACAGCTAGTTGAATCAGGATGGAAAAAAAATGAATCCTGAATGTGCCTTATTAAATAATCTCAAATATTCCGCAGTAATGCCCCAGAGGTTACTGAATTGCTTCACATACTGGAGGATCTCAGTTAATGGACACTATAAACTGTATAAAAAGCCTTCTGTACATAATGAAAAAATGGTGTCCTTTTGATAAAGTCGATACTGATGATAATGAAAGTGCTGCTACCAAAAGGTAAGAAAGGTGAGGCAGAAAAAAAATCTAATCTCCTTTCAGATCTTGGTTGGAGAGGTGACTTAAATTTTCAGTATGCATAGTTCAATTGCAAGCTCAGGCTGTTTTTAACTTTTTTGTTTTGTTTTCAGGTGGAAACCCTTACTCTCTCACAAAATGCAGCCTGCCCAATCTCATTTTTAAGATCATCCTTCTGGGTCACTCTTGTCGGATTGCCTTTACCAACACACCCTCAAGATCTAATTTAATCAAGATTTAATGAAATTAAAACAAAACATCAGTGTGGAGTTCCTAATGGGATATTAGGTGATTTGCAGTAGGAGAGATACAGCACTGCCAGTGAAATTCCTCTGGGCACCACCTTAATAACAGTACAGGCTAATGAAAGTACATGACCTATATTCACTTTTTCCTCTTGCTGGCATCATGGACGGTGCAAAACTGTGGCAGGTGCTGAAGGTAGCTCTCCCTTGGCATCGGCTGACTGACATCACTCACTTAATTGGCAATGAACAGGAGCTCAATGGGGGCTCTTGTCCCCAAATTGTAAGCACCTAGTGACATCTGAGATTTTCTATGGATCTGAGACATCTCCACAGAGCTGCTAGAAGAACCTACCACAGACCCTCACTTTTGTAGCTGTAGGCTAGGGAAAGAGCTTCCAGTTTGGCTTGTATATCTAGACACCTGTGCGGCTTCTCAGGCTTCTGTAAGCAATCCTGTGAAACGAGTGGGGACATATCTCATTTCTGGGCTGTTGTCCCAGACTAGGTGGCATTGTGCCAGTCTGCACACACCTCACTCTCTGAAGGTCTGCTCAGCAGAGGGCAGGCTGAAGACCAACTGCTTTTTCAGATACTGGGATCTGCTGTAGGGTTCACCATAACTGGAATGTATTTATGGAAACAATTCTGCTCTGATGGCTTCCTGAGATGCTTCTGATGAGGTCTGACCCTAGCAGGGCTGAAGAGCAACCAGTGTGTGGCCTTTCTCTGAACTTCCGGCTGCTGAGGAGCCCAGCGATCCCCTCGAACAATCTTGCCTTGCAGAGATCCAGAGAGAGATCCACAGCCTCTCTAGTTAGCTAGCTCCCTAGCACTTCAGCATCTGGGAATAAGGCAGCCTCTGGAGCAGGACTCCCAGTGTGCCTTTGCTCCTTGGACCCCTTGGTCCTTGACAGCTCAGGCAGGTGGGCAACACCAGAGCTGGGACTCTTGATCTTTCCCAAGTCCTGGTTTACTTTCTGTCCCGTGTAAATGTTAGCAGCTGCTGGAGATGTTGAAGAGCCTTCATGCTGGCAGGAAGGAATGCTGTTTATTTCTCAGTGTTGATACTTGAGGATTTAGGTTTTGATCTGGGACATGAAAGTATCCTTTAAGCAAGAATCAGAAATTCTCTGTGAATCAGAAATTCATACTTCCTGCTCAGCTGGAATGGTTGCACTCATCCCTTCTGAAAATGAGGCCAGCTATCATGGATGCAGGCACCGAATTTTAGATACCTAGATTTGAAACAATTGGCTTTAAGATTTGTAACTGAAATCCCAGCAACCGCCTAACTGTTCTGAGGTTTATACTGAGGAGCCACATCTGCTAGAAGTAGAAATCTGAATTTACATGAGTCACACATCAACTCACTCTATGGAAAGGCACTGTAAAAGCAATGCCAAAAGAATCCTGTCTGTGTGCCAGCAAAGCCATGTTTACGTTAAAGCCTGTCAAATACAGTCCTAAAAAGACTGCATAAATAGGTGGAAATATTGAATGTGCTACTGCATCATAAAATCTAAAGTGTTAAACTATTGCAGATGGCCAATATGCACTGTCTTCATCATCTGTGAAAGTGAGGACTTCCCTTCATTGGGGGAGGCTCTGTCCTGATAGTGATGGCTCCTGCCAGGAGAAGTGAAGGAGAAGTGTCTTTTGCCAGCTTGTTCTGCAGCCATCCTCTGCTGTCACCAACCAGTCGTCCCTCTGCTGGTAGTCAGTGCAATGTAGCAGCTCAGTACTAAAAGAGAATACACAAAGTGTGAAAAATTGATGCAACTAGATATTGAGGGGCAAATTATACCATAAAACTGGTTCATTTATCTATCTTTGTTAGACTGGCATTTCAGAGCCTTCATGGATTTTTCTGTACAGCACTTTCTAACAGTGAAGAATTACTGTCGGTCATCACCTTACAGGTTGGAAACTGAGTCAGAAACAGACTTGGAGTTTTTCTAATAACAAAGGCAGTCAATGTTTCCTTCATTTCTACAAGGTGCTGTTAGCATGCTGCAGGTCTTTTTGGCTATCTCAGATTCACAGAGGAAGTGGGCCTGATTCCAGCATTTCCAACGTGCTTGCAAGGTGGGTGCTTCAAAACTGACATACCCCAGATAAAAACTGCTTCTTGAAAGCAGGATACTCTGTAATTAGTTAGCAGCCATGTGGTACCTCTGCAGCACTGCTGGCAGAAGATCCTCGGTATCTAGTGTGACAGGCAGTGCCTGAAGCATAGGACGACCTTTCAGCTGGTCCCACAACAGACCTGAGATACAGTCAGTGCAGCTGGTGAGTGCAGCGACCAGTGGAGCTGTCAGCCCAGAGGTCTGGGCATGACTTCAGGGACATGTGAGCCCATCTGCCCACCTGCGTAGAGGGGAAATTTCTCCCAGAGCAAGCAATTGCATCAGTGTACCTGCTGCATTTTATTTTCGCTTGTTTGCTATATGGAATTTCTCTTCTGATTATAGCAGCGCAATCTGAAGATGAACCAGTGCAAGACTGCCGTGTTTAGTCACTGCATGTTACGCTACATTTTAATATGAATATTTCAGCATGTCTGTGACTTTCCCTAGCACCTAATGAGTGATGGATGGAAAATGAAGTGTTCTGGACTCCTGGCTAAAAGGGAAAATGAAATACACTGCTGTTTCTACAGAATATAAATTCTTAAGTCTCTTGGGACTTACCACTAATTTAATGAGACTGCAGCTGTCCAGACTCAGGACCAGGCTCAAGCATCCTTTAGCTGTGACAAACCCACCTAGTCCTATTTGTGAGTATCCTGAATGCTGCTGTGGAGATAATTTTCCTAGCTGATTTCTGTGATTGCCTTACTCAGATTACCCCACTAGAGGGTTCTCTGATTCCATTCACTGAGATTTCTCGTGTTTGCAGCTGTTTCAAAGACTCTTTAGCCTTTAAACGCACATTCTTCCACATTTGATTATTGATATCCATCTCTGATTGACCTGGAAACTCACTGCTATCATGGGCTTCCTGAATTTTCAAATGAGTGTCTTCATCTTTTCTCCCTTACAGGCACATCCAGGACGTGCAAGAGGAAATCTTCACAAATGTCTTCAGAATTTTCCTCCTTCAGGTCCCTAGTTTGAACTCTCTTTTGCTTTCATGACTAGAAAAAGTAATTGATGGGGTAGTTAAACTGCTGTTGTGCTTAGATCACTGCCTGTCATGCCATCGAATGCCATGTTTTTTTATCCTCAATCTTGCCTCTCCGTGCAACTTGGTCTCTAATTTTGTTGCAGATTCTCTGAGGAATTAAATGTCTATTCTTATTCCTGGGCCAATATAATGCCTAAGATGGTGTGATCCTAGCACATTATCATGGTTATTTGTAAATGCAACAAGCCGCTCCCTACCCACATGTCACAAGCTCCTCTTACAGGCTTCTGGGGAAGAACCAGCCAGAAGACATGAGCTTGACATTGACACAGAGATCCCCAAGGGACTCGAGGATGATCAGAGCCCATAGCCTTCCTTTGATTCATCTTATGCCTTCTCACTCCTGCCTTGCTCTCTGAAACTTAACTCCTCTACCAAGCTTTTCTACTCCCTTTCTCTGGCTCCCTCCTCACTTCTCGGTCTTCTTGACTTCGGACTCTTGGTTTTGCTCACAGATTCCGAGTATGTCTCCAGCACAACAACCTGCCTTCATAAATATGTTTAGAAAATTCTTGAACATAGTTCGGTAACCAAAAGCTAAAAGTCCAAAATTGAATGTGAAATTTGATATTTATTTATATTTTAATTGTGTTTCTCATCACAGCAATAAAACTGAATGAATTTGTTCGCTCAACTGCCTAGGATGCTCTTACTATATTCTTCAGTTTTCTTGAAGTAGTCTAGGCTAAAACATACCTTTTGGGAGAATATAATGTCTTTTTCTCTTCTCCAGAGATATATTGAAACATCTCTTAATATCTTATCCAGGCATATTTTCAGGAGCAGCTATGAGTGTCTTGGAATTACAAAGCACACTCTTGACAAAAGACTTGATATCCCATATAAGTACAGTCACATTGACTCTCTCATCAGAAGCTACTTTGCATGAAACACGCACGAGGCAGCAATTGCTTTCAGGGAAGTTTTGGGCCAGTGGTGTATGACCAAATGTCTAATGCTTCATAGGAACATTACAAAAATGGGCATGTCCTGTGGTTGCCATGGAAATCCTAAGGACAAATACAACCCTACATATAGCATAGTTTCCAGTTGCACTTTAGTTCCATGAGGTAAGTGAGTTTTGTGAAGCTTAGATTGGCCGCCATATCTATGATGAATATTATCTTAGAAGAAGAGAAAACATTGAGTAAATGACAGCTGATGGTTTCTTCAATACACATTTCAGGACTTTTGCTATGTGCTTCCTCTATGTTTGCAAAATTCTGATTGTTGCATCTGTGTTTACAGTTCTCCAATAACAATACTAACAAAGGCAAAACCAGTTAAGACATGAAAATCTGCCACTAAGCTCCTAAAACCTTTTTCTGCCAACTGGCAGAAAACAAGCAGGAAATAAACCAGTTCCTGGTGACTGCCTACTTAGTCTTTGACTAATAGCGCAAGGATGAATCAACCTTATGCATCTTTTAGAAAATGACATCACTACTCAAATGCAATGATTCATTTTAACACATAAAGATTCAAAATCTCAGTGCTGCCCAATGCCCACAAGATGGTGCCATTCAATAATTTTAGAATGAGCAACTTTGCCAGAGCATTGAGGAAGATAACTAAGATAGAACTCCCTTTCTGAATTGCTTGATGCACAAGCAACTCGTTTTTCTAAATCCTACCCCAAGCATCACCCCAAGAGCACCTTGTGCTCAAGCGGTTCACAGGATTTTATCAAGGAGCCTACAATGCTGTCTCATGTCCCATATAAGATGACTCTGCAGTATAATAAATCCAGAGTGAAGACAGCCTCCCTAGCAGGATGCCTCCATATTGGTTTCAATAGAAATTACTATTAACTTTATGACCCCAGAACATACAGCCTTGTTTGCTTGGGAACAGGCTGGCTCATAGAACAGGAAAAGTGCCTGGCAGTTGTCATCCCTGCGTATATTCCACTTTCATTTGAGAGGTTGTTTTGCTCTTCTGCCTCATCAACTGCTGCTTGCTGGGACAAATCTGGATTCAGATGATTCTGTTACTAACCTGAAGGCTATCTCATTCCCTTCAGGTCTGTTCTTTTCTGAATGCCAAGCTCACAAGCAGTCACAAGATCAATGACTTCTAGATCATGAAAACAGCATATGTTAAGTAGACATTAAAATTGTTGCTGGGGGATGTATACTATCCTCATAAACACAAGCATTGGAGTAGTAGAGCAAGGAGTCAAAGCAATCTTTCACAGAAAACTAAAGCTCTTTAACAGATTAAGCCTTTTCTTTCTTTTTTTTTTAACTCCTCCAGGCAACCTCATCTGTGCCACTATTCATAATTCTAATGAAATTCAGATAATAATCCAGCTGAAGCTCTTGATAGCACCTCTGCCTGTGGCTGTTCTTGATTCTATAGCCAGGAGGAATGCAGAGGAAAATTGTATTAGCATATCCTTCAAAGGCAATATGTTACACTTGTGAGCGGTGCTGTCTCAAATATGTCAGTAAAGCATATGTTTACCACTAAGCAATTGCTAGAGCAACACAGGTAAATGAGCAGGAAAATGGTTATTCCTAGCTACTGTTTACTGGCGGAGTGCCAGGAAGGAGGAGGAGAAGGGAAAGACTCCTAAGATAACACTCAAATGAAGTGTGAGGAGTCACATGCTGCATGGAGAGAAGGGTCATTTGTCTTCTTACTTGCATATTTTTGTTACTTCTTTTGCTATCATTTTTACAGAGATCTATAAATTCATCAAGAATGGGATGAGGCAGGGAAGGATCAACAGTAAATGACCATTCATTGTATTTTGAGGTACAAAAAGAAGAAATGAAACTAGCACTTAGCAAGTTTGCTACAGACAGAAAAAAATGGCTCTTTGTATCACACAGACAAGCAGCTAGGCAAATTCTTAGAAGAAACAAAAAACATGAAGAGCTTTTGACAGCAACTTTTCACTCAGAAATCCTGTAAGCTGCACATTGCTGAGGTTAAGAAAACAACCTAACAAGGAACATACAAAATATCTCTCTACAAAAATCATGAGCACTGGGGCATATTACCAGTGACTAGGCTAACTTTACACTAATTTTTAACAAAGACAATCTGCAGGATGCAGGGAATTTTAAGCTGGTCTGCCTCAAATAAATTCTGGGAAGGAACATGGAGCATGTTCTCTTGAAATCCATTCCTAAATGGGTAAGGGACAATAAAACAATTAGGAACTTTTAACATGGATTTAACAAGGACAAATGCCAGCCTGATGGCCTTTCAGGCAAATGACTGGCTGCAGGGGCTAATGGACCATGGCAAACTTGAGACCTATGTTAATGGGAGCGTCATGAATCCCCTCAAAGAGGAGTGAGGTGCTGGGCACCTGGGATGGCCCCTTCTGCAGCAGTGAGGACTGGGAAGCAGTGGGTTGAGTGGTCCTGCTGGAGAGGGCCTGAGCATTAGAGAGGACGCTAAGACATTGCAGGTAGGGTAGGCAGCACGTTGGGCACTGTTTGGCAGCCCATGGCCATGGCCAGCAGTGAGGGAAATTGCTATCCCTGCCCACTTGGTGGTGGCTAGGCCACCACAGTACCAGCCTCAGCTCCTCTTCATCCTCTTGACCTCCAGAGAGATGTGGAAAAACTGGCAGGGCCTGAGGGAGCTGCCGGGATTGTGAAGGATCTTGAGTACATCTGTCCTGAGGAGGAGCCAGGGAGCTGAGCTTGCTGAGGTTGGGAAGAGGTGATGGAGGGGAGCAGCCCACAGCCTCCCAACGGAGAAGTGTCAGGATGGCAGAGCCTCATCCTTCTCAGTAGTAGCAGACTACTAGAAGGTGAGCGGGGATGATCTCAGCTTGCAGTTTTGTGTTCTGGAGATTAAATGCTCCATAACCCTAGAACTACCCGGAGTTGTCCTTGGGCATCTTCCTTGGCCTGGCTGAAGGAAATGTTAGAATATGGGAAAGGAAGGGAAACTTTCGGAAGAAAAATAATTATGGAAAAATATGGGGGAAAATGGTGGAAAATACTCTTAAGTTTAATGATCTCTCCCCATTTCTATCCCTACTAGTACAATATAGCTTTTGAAATATTTGATAGTCACACTTGTCCAGACAGGTTATTATTTATATGGTTTGAGAAGACTGAAGATTTCTCTGAGATCCTGTTTCTTTAGTGTTCTTCTGTATTTGCATTTGTCACATTATGATGGATGAGTTCAAGTTAAACAGGCTGTGCCTAGGATTTGAAGATGTGGTGATTCTGGACCTGAGAATCTCCAGGGCAAGAAGCCTTGGTCTAGATCAAACATTAGATTTCTTTAATCTCCAGTCATGTTAAGAGCTGAGGCTTTGGAGGCTGGTTCTATATTAATGTTTCATTTCTCTTTATTATAGCTTTCTTGTGCTAGCACTCAAATTTTAACAGAGGAGCCACAGGCTACGACTTGAAGCTGCAGTTCTGCTGTTTGAGAAGCAATCAATCAGACAGCAGTGGAACATCACATCTCATACTCTGGACAGCTAGGCTCTTCAAAATGTTTTCCAAGGAAATTATCTGCACACAGTTCTGTAAAAATCTAATTCTACCCCATTAACCAGCAGCTTATAACCAGCTCAGAAGAAAATTCAGGTATAATAGCCCTATGAAAAATGTGCCAGCACTTAGTCAATTCATTTATCTATTAACTAAATGGATGCTTTAAAACCAAGAAACTGACCTCCTTAACCTCCTTGGTTAATGTTTCCAGATAACATGCCAAACATATCCATTTCATAAAATCACATTAAAATTAGAGATGGGCAATGTCTGGTGGGTCATCTTGGTTAAGCTGAATTGCTCCATAAAAATAATGCTGAAATTGTATTAACAAAGCTTCAAGAGCTTTCAGACATAAAAATCATTCCTATTCCTTCTCCATTTTGCTCTAATGGCTTGGCTGGCCATTGCTTATTATCTGAATCTCAGCTGCTGCTCAAAGCCTCAGTTTTGTACTAATGTATCCACTGTACAAAGACAGAGGGGGTCCATCTGCCAGCAAATCAGCCCAATATGAGATATAAGACAACAGAGGGATACTAGCTCCAGGTCAGCCACACTCATAAGTAATGGGTCAGAGCTGGGTAACGTGCTAAGCAGCTGATTTAGCATAGCATCAGTCTAATCCTCAGTGAGATTTCCACAGAGTTTACAGCAGAAGAATTTTAGGGAGGGATTTAATAGGACAGTTTTGAAGTGATGTCATGCTCTGCTACCTTGCTGCAGGGGCGGAGTGGAATTCATGGAGTGGTGTGTGTGTGGAAAAGAGCAATGGTCAATGACTGTGGTGTCCTCTGCAGAACAGAGACATGATTGTATAAAAAGAGGACTTAAAACACCTTTAAAGAAAAGAGGAGAAATGTGGTTTTGCTGCTGCTGACAGAGAAACCTGCAAAGTCATGGCAGGGAACGGTGATGATGAGGCAGCAGGATGGTCACCTCTTTTATATTCTCAGTGCTCTGCTCTCTAATCCTCTCTGTTTTTGCATGGCTTCCCATTTAATGATCTACACTCTTCCTCTCCAATGTGCCTCAACTTGTTGTTTTGAGTAGTCCCTTGGATGGACTTTAATATTTATATTGAAATTGTGAAGATTTTGTCTTATTCTAAGTCAAACAAATGAACATTTCAATGTCTCTACTCAGTCCCTAGCAGTCTATGCCTAATAGTCAGAAAGACAAATGCTTGAGGAGGTTTTAGGGGATGTTAATGGACATCCAACTGCTGTTATATGCACACCTCTCTGCAGTAGTTGTTACTACTAGCTATAGAAATAGAAAGGACCAGATACACAGGGACAAAGAGGGAAATCCAGGCAACCTTCCATGCAAAAACCCAAGAGTGTTGCAAGGAGTTAGGAGCCAGTGTTGTCTCAAGCACCTGCTCTGTACCATAGCCCCAGTGTTCTGTGGCTTTTCATGGGTACATCAGAAATCTGTAAAAGTCTGGAATCAGAGGTGATGCACCACCCTGAATGTGACTGGCATATTCAAGACCATGGATGTTGTCAGATTTACAACCCAGGAAAGTCACAAGGACATAATGAGAGCAATTCTACAGAACTTGGCTGCTTTTAATTAAAGTCAGAAGTTGGATGTACTTCAGGGAGGATACAGATGAGAGGATGAGAACAGAACACTCTTTTAAAAGAAAAATATCAAAAACACTAGCTTTGCCTAGGAAGACAGTGGGATCCTTTCCATTGGAGTTGTTTAAAAATGTTAAGGATGATCCAGAAGTACTGACTTCTACCTCAGCCCAGGAAGCTGACCTTGACATCCTGAGCTGTCTTCTGACTATTCGTTCTCTGAGTCTGTGGCATCAAACGGTAACATTCTGCATCAAAAACATGCCATTGAGACAAAGAACTGGAGCTTTTTTTTTTTCCGGGAATCTTGACAGTTTGTCACAGCCGACGCCATCAAATAATTTTTATTGCAGTCTGTTGTGGCAGTTTGTTGGTCAGCCATTTGAATGCAAACTCAGTAAACTTGTGCAGACAAATATTGACCTGCAGCAGCACCCAGGCATCTGCAGCTGCAGGTTCCTGCTTTATTTATAGCTCACTAGCAAACTGCCTGCTGCCCATCTCTGACATTACATATGAGTTAGCAGCAACTTCCTAAAGGCTAAACTGCATTTGCAGAAAAAAAATGCTTTATCCCAGTCACCACTATGGACAGACATAAAGTAATCTCTATTGACATCTGAACGCTAAGCCTGCTTATCTGATAATGTGAGGTCAGACCCATAGAGTGATAGGGGTATTTGTTTATAGCAACAATCATGATTACTTTGCTAAAGACATGTCTCAGGGAGTTATTTAAAATAATCTCAGGCCAAAATGCAGACTCTTGAGAAAATAAGGGTTTTGATATCATATCATTCCCTATCAGGATGCTTTTAATCACCCAGACACAAAATAGCTATGAGATACTTCCTTCAGAAGATCAGCCTAATCAGATGTCATCTTGTAGGGTTTAAGCTGACTTGTGTAATAGGAAGGAAGCTCTCCTCACCAGACACAGTGAGTACGTGCTGTTGGCAGAGGTCTCACTCAGCCACCATGGCTGGGCACAAGCTGCCCTTGGCCTCGGAGCAGTGCACATGCAGTTGGCTGCTGCCTGTCTCAGTCAAGAGGCCGAGGGTACCCTGCCTTTCCCTACACCTACAGCTCTCCTGCCTCCACCACCCACCTCTCCGCAGAGGGAAGAGCCTGCTGTCAAACTTGCCTGACCTTGGCCAGTGGGATCCAAATTTACTAGGGAGCAACTGAAGGGGCAACAGATGGACAAACAGCATGACTGCAGAAGTCCTATTTCTTTAGACAACTAGGCTGAACAGCCCTTACTGCTTTGGAATTGCGAATATCACCTTGCATGTAAATAGCAAGTGCTTGCTCCAGCCTCATGTCTCTTTTGGCTCCAAAGCCACACAGGCCAAATGACGCATAGCAATAGCTGCACTCAGACACTCTTGGCTCCGACAGCTGAGCTGCTCTCCTCCAGGTAGTCAGGTTGTATTGCCCAAAGTTCTGCCACAAGGCACTATTGGCCATGTGGTAGGCAAGCTGTGCACTTCCCTCTCCAACTCCTTTCCTTTTTCTTCATCATCCTCACCAGGTCTGATTCCAGCCTGGAATAGCTGCTACCACTCTGCTTCTCCTTCACATGGATGGAAGGCATCCAAGAGAAGGGTATTCAACTGGAGCTCAAATACGACTGGGAGTTATGTTGCATCCTAACACCACAATTATTTTCAATGCTAAACATTGCTAATGAAGGTAATTATTAGTTATGCAATGAACATTAACCACAATATCCCTGTAAAATATCAAGAATACAGAAGAATCTAAATGAATGTCTCATTCACCCCAAGGAGCAAGGCACTTGCCTCTGGGTTTTTAACTCCTACCAGTATCTAGACCATGCAGAGTTCCAACAGCATCTGCCTTTAGTGCACAGTAGGGCAGGCTGGTCACTAAGAAAGGGGCCTCAAGGCAGAGAAAGAGGGACAGTGGCCTGCCTGTCTGAGGGTAAAAGAGGCTAGAAGAGAAAGACAGTGAAGATAAATAGGGAACACATTTCTGAGGAGGCTGGTGGGCTTCTCTTGCCAAAGAAACAGGCTCAGACTTAAGATTTAAGAATTTATGCATAGCTTGCGTTGCACCAAGGTATTTAGGTTTCCAGAAGGACCTTAGAAACAGCTGCCTTCCTGGTTCCCTGTAGGCAGCAGCCTGATTGCCCCCATTTTCCTGCTTGGTCCCTGGAGCAACTAATGGATCTGCTTGTCCTGGAGCTGCTGCAGCTCTACCTTTCCCCGGTGCATCTGGCTGGCAGCCTTAGGCAAGTGAGCTTCAATGGGCTAACAGAAGGGAGAAAGCTGAGCACATGTGCATGCACATGCGTGTGAGGATGTGTGCTCACTCTCCTCAAAACAGAAAGGGAGCAGCCCTGTGACCAGCTGAAGGGAGAAGGCAACATTATTTGTTATTTTTCTTCTGTGGAAGTAATGTAAACTCTGGCACAGCCCTGGACCATATTACTCAACAGAAGTCACTTGACTGAGGGATTTGTCAACTAGTTAGTTCCTCAAAGTGTTTCCTTAAAGCTACCATCATTTTATCTATAAACACCTGCAAATTATCCTCCTTCAAATCCCTCCTTAAAATTAATCTTTGCAGGAATGCAAATGACAAATGAACCTATTGACATGCTGTCTGATGCTGTCTATCCTTATCTCTTTCTTTCCTTTTGCCTCCATGCTGAAACAAAGAATGCTAGTCCTCAACATGTTTCTTCAATGCTGTTTACTCTCAATCTATTTTGTTTCCATTTCTGTGCCTGCAAATACAAGTTACTGCTGGAGCCTCATCTGAAAGAAAATATACTAGCATATGGTCAGCAAAAAAAGCATGCTCAGCTCTTGTCTTTAAATTCTGTTTCCTAGTGCTTCTCCAGGGGATCAGAGCTGATTAAACACGCCAGTCTATTTCCCTGCATTGGGAGGATCTGCAGATTATCCTACAGGAAAGGGGAAGCATGAAAAAGTAACCTAGTAACCGAGAGCAGTTTGCTGTACAGTGCAAGCCGTGATCACACTTAGAAATGGTTAAAACATGACACTAAGAAAAAGATACCTGAGTGACTACTGTGCCCTTTAACTCCTTTGTGAACAGCAGTTGGTGGTGTGTGATGATTAAACCTCTGTTGAAACTCTGAAAGAAATGCACCATCTCATCGTATGGCCTAACAAAAGGGCACTACTCCAATTCCATGTTCAATCATAGCCCCACACACCATCCCAGGGCTGGAGAAATATGGAGGATGTCATACAGGTCAGAAATTTTCATTTTTCAAGTACCATGAGATATTGAAAGGTAAGAGAGCCAGGACATCCCTGAATTACTCCTGGCTTTTTAGAGCCGGGACCACAGAAATACACATCTGCCAGGACCCTGTAGGTATCCATATGTAAGGGAATGTCTCTCCATATGTTCACTGTGTCCACAGCAGGTTAAATGGTGGCAGGATGTCTTCTGGCCTGGAAGAGGAATATGCATCTTTCAGGAGGCTAAAACAGCTCATTGAGTAAAGCCGTACCTGGCATCAGCACTGTCAGAATGATGAACTTCCATCAGCTTTCAGTCACAGAAGCCCACTAACATTTGCTTACCTTAGTGCAAGGCTTCGTCAGGATGCCCAAAGATTTACAATCAAACATACTCAAACTCTAAGACATCTCCATCAGTCATTACTCCCGGTCACGTTTCTTCCATCCATTTGGAGGATCAGTGCTGTAGGAAGCTCCAGACCACTGCAGGAATGCAGGGTGCCTGAGAGAGGAGTCTGAAAGCGGGGGTTGGTCAGTAGAGCCATGTCCCCAGTGCAACCCAAGAGAAGGCTTTTGAAGATGTTGCTATTTCAGCCACCTGAAATTCCAGAAAGAACTAAATCACTAATTAACTTTGACATTTTCTGGGGTTTTTCCCCCCCCCCCCATATTTTTATTTCTCTCTAGACTCTCGAATCTTGGGCTGGCAGGGTTTTCTCTGGTGCGACTGACAAGGTGGCCAAGCCTGGCCGCTGAGGCCGCCCTGCTGATCAGACAGCTCAGCAACCCCTCACACACGGTGTCAGCTGGAGCCTTGTGCTCCACATTCCTACGCGGCTCCAAAGCACCACACGCTTTCTTGGCAGTGTAGGATCCAACTCACCTGCCCAATACAAGAAACCTTTGCTTCAATTCAGGACCCTATAACCTTTCAAGCTGCACTTTTTTTTTTTCTTTTTCCACATTTCAGCATAATCCAAGGAGCATCTCACTGTGGGGAAAAAGCACAGACAACGCAAGGCTAATGTGAACTGACAGTGCTGCATCTATCCCCTTGCAAATGCTGCTCAATATTGTGCTGCCCCCTGGCCGACAGGGCAAGCCAGGGGACTGCCCTGTGTTATCTTCGCAGATTTGCATTGGCCAGCATGCCACAAGGAGCTTTGCCAGGATCAGAGACTGCAGTCTCCTGTTGGAAATAAAACGCAAAGCAAGCCCTGCCAAAGTCAGATGGTGACTAATCCACTCAAATAATTACTTATGGCACAAATGATGCTGACTTTCACAACCCAATACTCCCTGCGAACCACTGTGACTGAAAGCACTTTGTAGATTTGCCAGCCTGCCCTCTGCGGAGGCCCTCAACTTCTTTGTTTCTTCCCTTTCCAGATCCAAATTGGTATCACTTTGAGTTTTTCAGGCAGCATATTTTTAGCTCTGCTGACAGAAACAAAACAAAACGATGGGGAGAGGAGGGGGGAAGGAACTAATATCAACAAGGTTTTTCCACTATATATGTAGTAAAAATCACAGCATCACAGCATGCAGGTGGGATCAGATCCCTCAGATGGGGCAGGCAACCAGTCTGTGTGAGCATTATCTACCAGTTATCTAAAAAGTATCATCTTCCTGGATGGCTGTCCACATGAGGCTTTTTGGCCCATATTTTCCAAGTGGTTTAGCTGTGCTGGTGGGAATACAGGGAGCCATAGGCAGGAAGGCTGATTGCAAATGAAGAGTCAGTCACGTTTCAGTGGGAACTGGGCCAGTACAGAACGGAAGGAAGAAAGATTGCAGCCACAAATTCACCAGTATAGTAAAAATCCATGTCCAAAGACTTGTGCCTCTGTGTTGAATTATTAAAGCTGAAATTATTTTCCAAGGCTAATTTCATTCCCTGCTTGCGCTTGCTGATCCTGCCTAGCAACAGAGGTGACCTCCCGAGGTTGCTTCTAGCAGCGTTTCACGCAGCTCTGCTTGCTTGCTGGCTGCAGCTCCTTCCCATCCAGACAGCGCAACAAGAAGAGCCAGTTTCTCTTTCTGTTCTAGGCAGTATTATCCTCCAGTTGTTACATGACAGACCAGCTTGGTGGCATTTTAAGTTATAAACACTCTCAAGGAAAATTTAAATTCCCCAGAAAATAGTTCATCTTTAAGTAAAAATAAGTATCTATGAGTCATTCCTTGTTTAAAATCAGCACTTAAAAGAATTCAAGTTGTACCATGGCAGGAAAAACTTCTGTTTGCCATTAAGAAAACCAGGGTAATTCCATCATAAAGGTCTGGTTTCCTTAAGGTTTTCTTCCCTCAGCTTCAGGAAAAGATGAAGCTCTGACCCTTCAAGTATCAAACAGTCCCAGCTGCTTCCTCCACTTCTCTCTCCTCAGTCAGGGTGGATTTAATCTAAGCTCTTAATTATAGCTCCCATTCAAAAAAAGAAAAAAAAAAAGAAAAAAAAAAAGGAGGCGAGCTCACTGCAAAAACAAGATAGCAATTACACAGAGCTCCTCCTGTCACAGAGGGTATGCAACGAGTTAATCGGTTCCCCACAGCTGGGGCAGCCCCTTGTGCCTTGCAAATCCCTGTGTGCAGATTGCAGCCCACTGCAGGCTGTCCATGAGGGAATGGGAATAGATTAACTCCTTCCTTACTAGCACTGGGACTGGTCTAACACCTAAATTCCAGTATCTTCACTAATGCAACTGGCAATGTTTAGCCTTTGGTTCCCAAATCCCACTGAGTATTTCAGGTGCACTGTCAAGGTTCAAATGGGAAAGATCTGGAAAATTTCTGCGAATTAAACTTTACATTGATTTCCTTTACCTTCACCAAAATACACGTCTGAGTGCAGAACAGATATGGAGAGCAAGTGCTCTCAGCGAGCTTAGGAGGCAGGACAAATTAAGTGCACCTGCTGAGCACATCTCTGTGCAGAGTCCTTTCACACCATGAAAGGATGTTTATCCCTAACCATTTTGCCTAGATATAGCCCATTCCTTTACCTCCCTCTGTTTTAACATGTGAGTTGGTATAGGAAAAACAGTAAAGGTCCGATGAGTTTCTGCCATCACACAGAGCCCTACAGGTGATCTACTTGTAGGAGTAACAGCAGAATCCTTGCATTCTGTGAGCAGTTTCTTTGTGTAGGCTCATCTCAGCACAAATCTGCCTCCTGTTCATCACAGCAGTAGCAGCCTGCTCTTCCCTTCCTGGCCCCACATCAGTCTTGCTATAGCTACCACAATTAACCATATGTAAAACTAAAGGGATGGCTTTATAGGAAATACCAGGCAATATCTTCCATTTCATGGACAGTGGTTTCTAGGAACCACAGAGCAGCATTATTTGGAAAGCTGAGTCCTGCTCAGCTGGCAGGGAAGGTTTCTTATGATTCTTGATGCTGTGGGTCTCAGTTCAAGAACTGTTATCTAATCAGCCTGTCTCATGTTAGGTGTTTATAATTCTATAGTACTTTACTGGAGCATAGTTTAGCCAAGGCTTAAAAGGCTTCACAGATAGCAAAGCATGCAGTGCATGGTGAGGAAGAGCAATGTCCAAGAAACTGCCAAACAGAAGTTTTCTTGAGGCAACAAGGACTGGCATTATAGTGCCGTGTGCATAAAAGCTCATTTTATAAGGTGGTCTCCAACCTTAAATACTGTCTTGAGGTATTTCCAAATGGATTAGACACAAGGTTAATTCAGCTTATTCTTTGTTCAATTTATTTGCTCACTTCAAGCAGTGTCATCAGACAAATTTCTCTGGATTCCAACTCTATATATATTTCTAGGCCTTATCCCAGCATTGCTTAGACTTTCTGCATTCAACAGCTAACTCAGAATTGGAATTTACAGCTTCCTACATGCAAATAAAAGATCAGATTGTGGGTGTAGGCCAAGGAGTTGAGGAAAACACAAACAAACAAGCAGTACAGCGGTACCTCCATAGCTCCAAGGGAGGGCTAGAGATGATGAGCCCCTGAGTGCTGAGTCAACACAGAGAGCGATATGCCCCACAAAAGGAAACCTCCCAGGTTACTCAGAATAAAAACCCACTAGTAATAAAGTCTTGATCAACCTAAACTGATCATTTAGCAACCACGTCTTGTGCAGTGCCATTTTGCTGATGTTTCACGCACCCGGGGTGAGTCACTGCACAACAACCTCCCCCCAGCCCAGCCCCACCATGTTCATTTTTTAGCTATTTTGACAGCTATTAGTAGCAGAGAGCTAGCACAGATGCAAGTATGTGGGCTGCCTGTGGATGGCTGTATGGCGGTTTAACAGGGCTTACATATGCATCACTGTCCCAGAGCTGGCATGTAGGCAGCAGAGTGACGCTTCATCAGCTATCGATAGCCCTTAATGGTGCCTTCAGCAGCTGCGAGGTAGTTAAAGACTACAGAAAACTCACCCAGCTGCTTTCCGTGACTTAGCAAGTGCTGAAATAAATTGCTAGGAAAGGCTTTTCACAATGCTTCAGGCAGATTTTGACACGTTTATTTCTAATCCATCTCTTAGCTCTGTCATTCTGCTTTTTTGCCTCTAGTCTTGAGCTATTCCTCTTGTTTTGCCAGCCTCCATATTTCTGTGCAAGTGTCACTGGATTCATGTTTTTGTTTTAGTGAAAACGTATCACACTGCTCTGCTCTTTTGGGAAGTACCTTTGCTCAGGACTTGTATAACTTATGAAAGTCACATCCCTTTGGTTGTAAGTGATTACACTGCCTGTGCATTGTAAGGATCTAAGTTTACTGCTCATTTTAGGATAACAGGAAAAACAAAACAAAACAGCTAGGAGCCCCAGTAGGTGTGATTTGTAGATTTAAGCTGCTAGGGAAGGGAAAGTTCAGAAAGGCTCAGTGAAGTTAGTGGTGGATTGCTGTGGGGGATAAATGAAAATAATAAAACATAGGTCAATTGATGGATGAGTTCAAAAGTGCCCTAGCATTTTCATACTGTTCTGCTGATGTTTCTCCTCCCTGCTTGCTTTGTTCTAGACAGTCTTAGGTGGAATCTCCCTCAAATGAACAAGAACTAGACCATAGTATGCATGATTTGGGAGGGCAAAAATATACAAGGAATTCAAATGAGAGCAGACGCATTTGAATCACTGCATTTGAACCCAAGATTCTACCAGTACAAGGGCATTACATTTCCCTACAATATCATAATAAATTTTAATATTGAATTAAACAGTGAAGGGTACCCTTTTCCCAGAAGGTACCAGGGAATACCAATGTGAGGTCTTGGGCAATTCAAATTAACCTGCTCTTATCACTTACTTCCTATTATAAGGGTTTCAAGGATGCTAGTTTAACTCCAAAATATGTTCAGGGCCACAGAGGCCACTGATTGGTCCTATCTGCCCTGATCAGCCTCATCTGGGGCCTACCACACCCAGGGAATCCATTTAAACTCATGCAGGAGAGTTAGTTGCTTAGTGCCTGCTTGAGCTTTGCTGTAGGAGTACTTGTCTGCAGCCTTGATACTAGGTTAGACCTTAGCTCTTTACTGTAGACAGCTTTTCTCATGTAAGGTAAGAGCTGCAGTTTGTCTCTGATCCTGTCTGTTTTTTCATCTAGACCCCCTGGACCTCTCTCCTCGCTTGCTGGGGCAGTTGATGGGCTCTGCTACTGGCAGCTGGCTCTCCCTGCTGTGCCCAGGTCTTCTGGGGCTGTGCCCTGTGGGTGAGGACACTGCCGGTGCTGGGATGCTCTTGGCTCCTGCCTGGCCTTCCTTTGGGGAGCAGCTGGTCCTTGCTGCTTCCTGACAAATACTTTGGAATTAATTCTGCCCTGATTTAAATTAATGAAAAAATACCTCAATCTTTTGTCCTTTAAAAGCTATTTAGCTCTTCCTTAGTAGCATTTTTTTAATTGCTACATAATTTGTGTATCTGAACATTGCCTGTTCAGTTTGTGAAGAATGATTTCTGCTTATGCCACTATTTTCAAAAGCTAAGATCTAACATTATATTGGTTACTTAGTTCAGTCTAATAAGCCTCTTCAAATCAATCTAGGATCCAACAAATATCTTTGAAAATAGACTTGCTTTTGCTAGTTAGAGTTATGTGAGGAGGACCACCTCATCTAGCTTCCTACACTCCAGCCCAGAGCTGGCCTATGAGCTACATTCCTTCTGCCAAAGTATCTGAAATGAATGCGAGTGAGGCACTTATATGATGCCTTAAAAAGAAAAATCGGTCTTAATAATACAATAATAATTAGCTGTCACGTTAGCAGATGCCTACAAGCTTGACTAATAATGATGCAATAACAGTAATGATAGAACAGTCTTCAGGCTTTATTGACAAATTGCTGCTGTCTTCCTCCTTTGTACCCCCTTGGAACAGTGGCGTGTCTAACTCTTCCATAACGTCCTCTTGAAAGATATGGTGGAATGTGCCCTCCACCTCGCACTGTGAGACCACCAGTCCCACATCCACATGGCACTGCTGCAGCTCATCTCCTTGCTGGGATACTGTCAAGGCCTCCTTGCATCATCTGCAAAGCCTGGTACCCCCCTCATGTGCCATGTTTCAGCTGAACTCGGAGGAGAACATGCTCACCTCTGGCAAATGTGAACTTTCACACACAGTACTAATGAAGTAACAAAACTGAGTCAGGAACAGTGTGGGCTTGGGACATGCATGCCGTTCTCCTGTGGCTTCACGAGCACATCTGAGTTAGGTCTGTTAGGTCTCCCTACTCTTCTGGTGCTGACCTATTTTGCTGGCTCACAGGTGACTCAGACTTGCTTAACAGCTTCACTGCTAGCCTAACTCTGAGCCAGCCCTGTGTAAGGCTGGTCATGTGCACTGATCATTGCCACATTGTATGCTTTCTGATACAAGTGGCTGACCAAAGGGAAGCCACCGAGCATGCTTCTTCTGGGGTCCTAGCCAGACTGCAGCCTGCTGAGCGCCATGAGGGGAGAACTGCTTGCTTCATGTTCTGACCTCATCCAGCCCTGCCATTCCCATGTGGACAAAGCAGGGGCTCCTCATCACTTGCTTTGTCTTTGCTGTGCTCCCTTTTTATCCTCACAGTGAGAACTGTGCTTGTACTCAGCTTTGGTGCATACTTTAAAATCTGTGCATAGATGATACTTTAAATACAAAGCACCATAGCAATTCCTAATTTCATATGTAAGATGTGCAGCAAGTTTCCAGCTTTTCATTGTCATTTGGGAAGGAAAGAGATGTTTTCCTCGCCTCTGTGGCAATCTCAGCAATGCCCTACAGCAAACCACGTGTCACCTTGCCTACTTCATTCCAAAGAGTTAAAGATATTGTTACAGTTTATTCAGGTGGCCTCTGAGCTGATGCTGATGGCCTCTTTCACAGAGCTGGTCTGCTACAGCTCTGGAGAATAAACATTTCCTAGTTTTACAGCAAGCTTCACTTGCCAAAGCAGCCTCTTAAAGGGGGTGGTGCCACCCACGTGTGAGTACAGCTGGATGGAAAGGGGAGAGCTGGAGGTTATTTTCTGAAGAATCTTAATCCTGGAGCGTTTGGGAGTTTCAAGCATGGACAGGCATGCACTAAGCTCTTTCCCCAACATTATCTGTTCTAATAGTAATGTTTGCCGATAGCCAAGTGTTGTCTGGTTATTCATTAAGATCACAAAATAAGATGCCTTTGCTCCATTTCAATGGTATGGCAGAAGCTACTTAGTAGTATGGTGAAGTACTATTTCCATCCCCCCACCCCCCTCAAATTTTTGTGGAGGTAAGTTGTTTTGTCTCCAGACTCTGGCTGCCTTTTGCACCTTTCAAATTTAGCATCCTTTTGTATATCTTAGGATTGGTATTTACTACGGAGTAGAAACTCCATAGAGTAAGGAGTTTCTCTTTTTGAGAAAACACCTCATTTTGACACCTACAAGTGTACCCCCTGAGGAGGAGTGATATTGTTAGACTAACAGCAATATCAAATTGGCTTCAATACCTACAAGGATATGCCATGTTGAATGTATCTAGGAAATGACATCCAGAGCTCCAAGAATAGCAAATGGTAAAGATGGACAGCACTGAGAAGATCTTCCCTCATTCTCATGTATGTGAAGTGAAAAAGGTAACAGACTAGTCTAATTTCTTGATGAGTGCAGTCAGAAAACAGTTATCAAAAGAATTCATCTGGGCTTTATGTAAATGTATTCCCAAACCAGCAGTTTCCTCTGACTGTCCTAGAAACTAGGGATCCAGTCTGGCCATTAAAATGTGTCCTATTCTGTAGCTGCTTTGACTCTGCCTGTGTTGGTCTCTTTCTAGCCCAATCTGTCTTTGTTTCCATCCAGCACTCATGAACAATAGGGGCAGTCCACGTGTGTTAGAGTAGCTCCTCTTCCCCAAAAGTGTTTCTCTCTGTTCCTGGTGGATAACTGCTGCAATGGTGGGTTTTACCTTGTTGTGCTAGAGGAATGATTCCAGCTGCCTTGAAGCTCACTTGAAATTGCCTACTGCAAATACAAGGAAGTTCATAGCCAGCTCCTACAGAGCACCTGAATCAACATCATTCTGCAGCTACACTGCCTATCCAGGCAGCGGATCACACTCCTTGCAATAGCGAATGGTTTCAGAGTCATTTCCATGACTCCAGCCTCTGTGAATGGCAGTGCTAACAGAAGTGACGCTTCAGTTCTTCAGAACAGCTTTATGCATTCCCTGGCATTGAGCCTGGGTGCTGTCTCCATTCTGGGCACCTTAATAAGGGCACAGAAATTCCAAGTCCCTTTTTGGACATTGAGTCCTTTCTTGGATCTGGCTACTGGATGCTTTGGAAGTATATATTTTAAAATACCTCTTAAAACTTAGATAACAGCTATGAGGCATAGTGGCAAGGTAAAAAGACAAACTGCCATAACATAGAGGGCATGCAAAGACCTTATCAGTTGTCTTAATGTTCTGACCCTGAGATTAACTGTAGAATTAATTTACCCCAGAAAACAGAATCATCTGCAAAAGTGTCTGTAAATGGCACCTGTGTCCAAGCCAGCTTTCAGCAAAGCCGAAGGGTTTCAGCCTATGATCTGCAGGGTGCTGACAGGCAACAGTCAGCTGAGAGAAAAATTAGAAATTAAAAATATTTCATGTCGCTAGGTTTACTTTTTATAGAATGAAGCTGCAAGCTGACGCATCTGCTGAAAAAAATATGGGGTATCAGAAGACCTTTTCAAATAATGAACAGCTAGTGAATGAATCAACCTTTGAGACAATATCAAGAACTTGTCCAGGGACAACTAGGAGTCAAGGTGGCCCTCAGGTCATTGCCTCAGAGTCCTCTGCACTTCAGCTGCCTTCTATCTGCCATTAGAAATTCTTGGCATTGGAACACTAGCAGTGGAAAAAATCACTGTCCTATCCTAGATATCCCTGTTTTGATAGACTCAACTTTGCCATACAGGAATTCATGCATGTGCTGGAAAACTATTTGCGGTTCTGGAAATCGTACAGAAGTGAAACCAGTAAGTAGCAACATTCATCCTCCAGAGAGCCACTGAGTCCTGACAGTAATCAGTAGGACCAACTTGGTCCTTCTGAGTTCTGCTGAGGCTTTGTCAAAGGTTTTAATTAGATGAATACTTGATGTCTGGGCTTTATTTATTTAATTTCTTGGTCACCTATCTTTCCCAGTAAACAAATACTTCTTTCAGTGTCACGCACCCTGCTGCAGCGATGGGATTTAGATTCAACAGACATGAAAGACAAACCCTAAGGCTGTTGGGCACAAACAGATCCCCTGTCTGTCTGGTTCATTAAGTTCCAGGCCTAGCACAGCCTTTTCTGCCTAGTAACCCTGCATAGGAGGTTGGCTCCTCCAAAGTCATTTGAGCTATTCAGATATGAATCAGGTATGGAACAGGACCAGATCTTCCTGGAACCTGATGTGCATAGTGAAGGGACAAGTTGCAGACTATACTGTGTTTCCCTGTTTCAGGGGAGGATTACTGAATGTTTTCAAGCTGTTTTGAAAAATTACATGTGCCCTGCAGTACAATATTGCTATTTCTGTTTTTCACTAGGTAGCTGATATGTAGCATGTCCCTTACTAATTGGAAATTGCTTTTGATATTTTCAGGATTTTTCAGCACATCTGTGATGGCCTGCTGCTTCATTCTACTAACTGTGCCCTACCTCACCCTCCTTGTCCCCGCACTGTAAGCTCCTTTGCAAGGCAAATAAAAACATCAGTCCCTGGCACCATCTGTCAAGCAAAGGCTAATCCATTCTCTGCTTGTCTCATGGTGAATTTGGTTTCTTTCTGATTGGTACAGCTACCCTTCCTATTGCTGAAAATTTAACACTATTCATAGGTTTGTGCTTTGCTTTATTTTCATGATAATATTCCTACAACCCTTGCAGCATTCAGGCATATATTCCTTCCACAAGCCCAGACTTCAGAGAACGAGAATGCTACTTAAGTAAACGTGCAACTGTCAGGCAAAGCAGGCAGCACAACTGCCCCATTTCACAGGAGAAAATGAGGCTAAAGAACTGGCTGGTCAAGGGATGTACACTTGTCTCAGTAGCAGAGCTAGCAAGTTTGCAGATCCCAAATAAAACCTAGTAGCTGTCTCTGACTAAAGCACTGTCACTTTGCCTCTTTTTTTATCTTGTTTTTTCTCTGTTTACAGTGATCTCTGCAACAGCTTTCCACAGATGATTAAGATATGGACTTTCACATAACTCCTATGACAAGGCTGAGCAAAACCACTAGGCACAAAGCTTGAGTATCAGTGAAATAAAAGAGCAGAAGATCAGATCAATCTGTTAATGAAGCAGACAACTTACATCAGTTATTGCCTCCAGTTACTGGTGGTAAATGGGGCCCCAGGCATGTTCTGCTGGGCTTTCTTCTAATTCTCAGTACTTTTGTTGTCCTCATGCCATTAAGTAAGAGGCAATGGCTGTTTGACAGATAGCTCCAATCCCTCTCACTTTCTTTATATCAGGAGAGGTTGGTGAGCTCCAAGGGAATTCAGTGATGAAGGCAAAAGCACATCTTTTACTCAAGATAGGACCAGAACTAACTGTAGTGAACAAATCTGATTCTTTTTTTTGAGATACCCCAAAGCAAACACCAGCTCTTAACGCTTCGTGTCGACCCCTCACTGCGAGCCCACCCTTGCACAGACAGCTGTGCACCCTCCTCTCTCCTTTTCAGAGTGAAAGGAGGAGTGCTCACTGGAGGAGAGGAGCTGAAGAGCAGCTGGGCAGGTGCCTGTGCGCTGCCTGCTGGGTATTCCCAGAGATGCCCCTTTGCCTTGGGTGTGAAATGGAGTGTCCTGCTGAGTCATTCCCATGGCCACAACCCCTTGACAGTACTAACTGGATAAACCCAGCAAGGGGCACAAGGGGCACAGGTGCCACCTGTAAGGGACATTCATCACTGGGAATGAAATGTGTGCCCTGGCTTTCCTTGCTCACCTAGGAAGAGCTAGGAGAGGTGCTATATTCATACAAGTTTCACAACCAACGACCCCAAGGGACTTTTTCCCTGGAATACTCTGTCCAACGCCGTTTTTCGTCGCTGCCCTGTCCGGTCTGCCTCGCCGCCGAGCCCGAGAAAGGAAGGGGCAGCGCCGGCCAACGCCTGCGGCGGGGGCGCCACAGCCACTTACCCCTTCCCTCCCCCCGCCGCGGGGCGGATCCAGGCTGCGGGGCGCTCGTGTCCGCGGGCGCCGCCGCTCGCCGCCTCACAGTGGCGGCCGCCGTAACGGCCGCCGTAACGGCCGCTCCCGCCCCATGAGGGAGGGGCCGCGCGCCGCGGAGGGGGCGGTGCCGGGGCGGTGATTGACGCGCGCGGGGGCGGGGCCGGGGCGGAGCCGCGGAGCCGAGCGCCGGGGCAGACACCGGGCACGGAGCCGCCGCCGTTTCCCCCGCGTCAGGTAAGCGCCGGGGCCGCGATGTGGGGCGGCCGCCACCGCCGGCCCGGGGAGTGCGGCGCGGCCCAGGCCCGCCGAGCAGGGCGACGGCGGCCGGCGGGAGGCAGCGGCGGCTCGGAGCGCTGGGCCGCGGCACCGGGCGCTCCGGGCCGCGGG
>PTEX01000063.1:2076451-2100598 GCA_003342815.1 Eudromia elegans | reverse complement strand
TGCCGTTGGTGGTCGCGCCTCTGGGTCCTCCAACCGCAGTAACAACAACAACAGCACCGGCAGCAGCGACACTCGGCCGCTGCGTCCCTGCCTCCCCCCGTCACGCGCGTCCCCCCCGGCCGCCCGCGCCACCGCCGCCTGCCGCGGCGGTCTGGACCCGCGCCCCGTGGCGGTTCTCGGAGCGGCTGCCCCGGTTTGCTGCCGTGGCCGCTCCCCATCGCTTTGTTAGAAAACCCAGCCAAGCCGAGCAGCCTGGAGGCCGGCGCGTCCCTCCCGCGATGGAGCAGGGGCCGCGCGCCCCAGGAGCCGCGCTGGCCGGGCGGGCCTGGCGGGAGGCGCCCACGGGGCCGGCTCTGCCCTCCCGCCAGTTAAAGGTGTTGCTCTTTGCTCCTTCGGGAAGAGCTGCCGCCCTCGGGAAGTCCCAGGCCCTGCCCCAGCGGCGGCCCCCTTGCAGGAAGCCCCTTTTCCAAACTAAGCAATAGTTACTGCTTGTGAAGCTACTTGCTGCTCTTTCGGTTGTTACTCAGCTTCGTCACCTGTTGGGATGGAAATTTCCCATGGAAATGCGGATTCCCAGGAAGATGATGTAGTTGGCAAGCACTCTTCACTTTGAAAAAAGGTTTTATTTAGAGTAAGAAGGAATGTAAGGACTCATCTGCTCTTTTGTATTACTCTGTATACAGACCTCAGCTGGCTTAAGGAAGTAGTTACAATTTTGATTAATACAGGGTGCCTATTTGTGAAAAATACTTTATTTTGGAATAATGTAGTGATGGAACTAAGTGAATATTTCTTTATCTTCTTTAAACAATAAACAATGTTATGGTCAGGGTAAAGAAATTAAGTACACAAATCTCATGAGAGAGAAACAGGGCATGACTTGGCTCAGAGTGGTAGATGTTACAGAGCAACTTTTGGTGTTGACAACTAATGTCAATACATAAACTGGGTAGAGGGAATATTTTTAATGATAGTTATAAAGAGCAGGAATTTGCTTTATGGTTCTGAAGACTCCCTTGTGTTACTGCATCGGTTTTTAACCATAGTCATTATAATGATGTGTCTAAGCTCATTCTGTATAGCTGAATTCAAGTGTTGTTTTGTCACTTCTGAGCATTGTTCTCTCTCTTAAACTTGTATTTAAAATAGTATTTGGCAGCTTTTCATTTGTTACTTTCACTTCCCTAGTGTTCAAAGTATTTAACTTTTAGAATACAAGTTGAATTGTTTATATATAACTCTAAAATTTTACTAATAGTGATGAGTAGGTTTCAGGTAGGTTTCAGGCTGCCAAGTGTGTAAGGATAAAAGAAATTGCACGATTGCACCTACAGCCTAGCAAAGATGACAACGACCAGATGAGATTTGGTACTTGTCATCTGACGGACTAGCCGAGAGCTGTGCTTGTGTGCTGTTTTTTTCAGTGTTCCCTCTGCTGGTAGTCATCGCAAGTTTAAAGTGATGTTACTCGAGTTAGATCATCAGTTAATGATTGTTTACTTGCACAGGACTTATGTCGAAACCTAGAGAAGCTCTGCCAAGATACCTGACTCCTTTAAGCACGGTTTACCGTAAATTTTTTTTTTTTTTTTTTTTTTAAATACAGGTGAATTACCTCTACAGTGTGATGCTTGGTAGCGAGGCCTGTTTAATTTTGGAGCATTTGGGAATTTTCCATTTGGTATAAGAAAGGTGCATTTGCAACTTTTCTGCCAGCAAGTGTCGTTTGTTTGTGTTGAAATATGGATTGTCATTGTTGTTTTGTCCTTTTATTTTAAACTCGACTTACTGATGTCTTCAAATGAAGAGTTGTATACTTTGGACGGTAAAGGAAAACAGAAAATCTGATTTAGTTCAATCATGAACGTTACTGACTGGTTTAATACTGACTGGTCTTATTGGCTTAATTAGTATGAGAATAACTTTTATTGTAAGACCAGAAAATACACATTACTTTGAAACAGTTGAGGAATTAAGGGCATGAATTAATGGCAATCACTTTTTCTGGAGGCAGAGAGGAACTCTAGCTTTGAACTCTTGCGTAGTGTTGAGGAAGGAACTTAATCTGAGTATGGTACCATCTATGAAGAGATACTTGTATATCTTATGTAGCTGGAGTGTACGAGAAGCTCAGATGTGGGTCTGTATTAATTAAAGGAGCACCTATCTGGGTTACTTTGGAAACTTTATAAACAAAATAGTTATATTGGTGTGTGGAAATACTATACAGTATATGTTATCATATTTAAATGCTGTCTCTCACTGTACATGAGAAGAAGCCAGTTTGCACTGGAAAGTTGTATTGTTGTAACTTTTTGATGCAATTCTATCAGGTAGGGCATTGTGCCCTGACTGGGCATGGGGCACTGCAGCCAGGCATCGCAGCCGTTACCCTTCCAAAGGCTCTGCAGTCGTTTTCCTGCACTTAATTCCTTGTTCAGTTTCATGTGGTAGCTGGATGCCTCTGTTGAACGTGTGGTGTTTGGTAGCAGTTGGCCGTTCCCTTGGCTTTTGGCTATGTGTGGTTTCTGCTAACGCACCCTGCGTGTGGGCAGGGGCTGCTGTGCTGCATGGAGCAGCGCTGCGCAGCCCTGCTGCCACCCGCTTGGCTCTGCCCACGCTCCTCTCGTGAGCAGCTAAAGAGCACGTCTGATTGTTTGGCTCGTCCGACGATTCTCCGACGTGCAGTCCTGTGTAGTCCTTTCCCTCTTTTGTTTGTCTGTGAGATGAGAAAGGGAAGCTCGAGCCTTGTTCCAGAGGTCAAGTTTAAGCCTGGTTGTACCTAGGGAAGCGCGGCACCGTTTTTTAAGGAGGATATAGCGATTGCTGGCTCACCATGCAAAGGTAAATGCTTTTAGTTAGAGAGCTGGATAAACACTCTCTCATAGCTTTGTATTTCTTAACTAGCAATTGTTTTCTGTTGTAGGTTTGAGATGCAGTAGATGGTGCTGAAGCAACATTGAGGCTCTCGAGATGTCCACAGTCCAGTGTGTATATAAATGTGCCAGCTTTTCCAGTTCTCTGTCTTCAAGATATATACTCTGAGACAAGAAACACTGACTGTTAGTTTAAAAAATGTTAATAAATAGATTTCTTTTCCATTGTTGCATGTTTTGTTATTTGTTGCTTTTGAAGGTAGGTGGATTGGGTAGTACAAATGCAAACCACACAAATGCTTTGGGTGCTTGAGTTCTCTGGGTAGATAGTGGTGACATTAAATTGCTAGATGTCAGCTATTTGACAGCTGATGCTCAATATTGTAAAAACAAGCACTGAAAGATGGGTAGCAGTTTTGGAGTGCTGGAGATGGGTATTATGGGCACACAGCCATTGGGCTAGTGTTGTCTTGTGTGTGCTTGCTGGGAGAAGCGTGCGGGCAGGGGACGTGTACAATAGGACTGAGAAGGGATATCAAGGTGTAATATGAAAATAGCATGCTGTGAGAAAGCCTTAGTAATCAGGTGAGAGGAGCTATTGCTGGTCCTCTGAACTTATGTGCTGTCAAGGAAGGAAGCTGATGGTGCTGTTAGGATGCTGGCTAATGACACAGTGACATCTGCATGTGTGACATCTGCGCATCTGTTTCCTCCAACTGTGTGAATATGGAACATGGTAGATGCTTTATATTCCATTAGAGAAGGTAAATAAGTCTGCCTTTTTACATGAGACCCGTTAATTTAATATTCAGGTTTGTGCTTAGGAATCGGCATGAGGGCAGGATCACTAGGACTTCATCACTACCATGTGTACAACAAAGAATATTTCACTGACTTTGAAGAAATCATGGGCCAGAAAGGTCTGTTTCTTTCCCGACCTTTGGTTTTGTGAGGTTTCTGCCTTTGGATGCTTTTTTGGATCCTAGCAGTGTGAAGCAATTGGTGAGATGCAGCAGTGCTGTTTTCTGAGGCTGTGAATAGTAATAGGGAATTTGACTGCTGCTGTCAGCCTTTGCGGAAGATCTGAGCCAATTGCGCTGTTCTTAGGTATAAAAAGTAGCTAAAGAGTAGCTGAATTTAGTGCATGTTATTCTTGTATTTTCATCCTCTTAATTGGAAGATCTTAAATGTTAAAAATATTTTTTTCCCTCCACAAATCTCTTTTTTCTTCATTTGAGAGAGCCTTCCCACTGCCTAGAGGAGCTGCCTATAAACGGCTTTTTCAGATCATTTATATATGTGTGAACATAAATAGACACCCACATGTTTCATATGGGAAGGAGAAATTGGAGGAAAGAAATTGCACAGTTATCTTGGGTAACTTTACCCACACTAATTCGGTATGTGAGGGATACGATCTTGGGAGCAATGGAAAAGGGCTATCTCTTGTTCTGCTCTGCTTCTCCTGTGCTGTTTCAGTGTTCACTAAGTAAACTTTAAGGCAACTGTGATTGTCACATATGAGGAAAACAGTTTTTGTCCACAGCCAAGTACATTATGAAAAGGTCCTGCAAATGAATTCTCTATTTTTGACTTAAAATAAAAAAAAAAAAAGGAGAGGAGGGGAGGAGGTAAGAAAGGAAGAGGAAGCCCACATCCAAGTTCACTTTTCTTGTTTTCTTGATTGCGTGAGAGGAAAAAGCTAAGTTCCGTATTTGCTCATCTGCAAAAGTCACAGTGAAATGCATGGTTTTGAGATTGCCTTATTAGCACTTGTTCTGTAAGTTTTTCTCACTCTGTAAATATTTTTTGTGCTTTTTACATCTATGAACAGCAATATGAAGATTTATATTAGTTGTGATTCTTAAGGAATCCTTTGTTGAAGCACTATACTCCTGCAACAGTCAGAACCTGGAGCTTATGATAGAAATTCTAGGTCATTATCTGTTTTAACTAAAATCTGTGATCGGAAAGATAAGCACAGAGATTATTTTAAATGTTAGAAGTTCTCACGGGAGTAAATTAAACTCTATATTTTAAGATCTTAAATTCTAAAATCTACTTTGACTCTTTGCTATTGCAAATTACAATTTGCTAATGCAATTTTTAGAACTTTTATAAAGTTTTAAACGTGTAACCTATTTTCTTTTCCTCGTGCATTGTATTTTGCGGCAAACTTGCAGTGCTAGTTCGTGTGTTAGATTCTTCCATAACCTTAGTCTCAACTCTCCCAGATTTGTTACCATCAAGTAAATCTCATTCTGCTTCTCTTTTGGAACCCAAAACTTACTGGATTTCTTTTCCTTGTTTAGATACTTGTCTAGGTTACTTTTCACTATTTTTTTTGTCTGTTTGTTTCCAGGTGTCCTTGGGTTACTGCTTTTCACAGTGCAATAACATGAATTATATTTTTAGATATGTGATATCTTTAAATGTAAATGTTTTCAGATGTATACCTGAAATTTGAATACTTTGCTAGATTATTCTATTTGTTTGATCTGTTTTTGTGACTTACCGGGCTTAGTGTTTGTGGTTTACTCTCTGTAAAAAGGTAGGAATGTTTTTGTACTTGCTTTAATTTAGCATCTACAGGATGCTAATACTGACAGGATTAGCATTGGGCTGACCATAAAAGAAATATTCCTTCGCGAGTTGATTCCACATTTCAAATATTTTACAATTATTATTTTTTTATCCACTATACAAACAATTTAAAAACATTATCGCAAGCTAGTAAGAATGGCACATGATGTTACGCCAAGTACCTTGTGGGCATATCTGTCCACACATTGGCTATTAGTGTTTGCATGTGTGGTTGTCTTCTGGCTGCAGATTTTTACTGATACTCAGTTATTCACACTTAATGTCAGTTTATTTTTCTTCCTTGCTGTCACCACTATTGTTTTGTTTTGTATGTTTGCCCACACTTGCTCCCTTGGAAAGATAAAGCCATACTAGAAAGTTATTAGGTAAAAAGAAATTCTGAGTGAAGACAGAAGGAAATTTTGTAACCCATGCACAGCAAAACGTTTGAAATAGCTTATTAAACTCAAATCTTGTTTCGTGTGTCTGCATCAAGAAGAGCAATGGGTTTGTGTGTCCTTCAAACAAGAGGCTTAAGAGAAAGTGATTGGAAAAAATCTGAATGCAAGCAACCTGTGTTAAAATTGTGCTAGTCAGTATGAGGAACACTTTTCTTTTCCAAATGGTAAGAAAACAAAATGATGGAATTTCATAGAATTTAGTAATTTGTATGTTTTTTTCAAACATAAGGATGCTATTTTAAAGATTATACTTGCGGGTGCATGATTTTATGCTTTGCTTTGTGCATGTCGAAGTAAAGAAGTGGATCTTTTAGGACCTGAAATGTGTTTAGTTAAATATCTGCCTTTCTCATGGCACTTGCCATAGAATGCTCAACTTGATGAGTATAGGACTTGATGATTTTCTCTCAGAACAGCACACTGTTTCCTCCTTTGAAAAGTAAACCCACGCAACTTTCGTATTGCAGTGTGTCAGATTTGCTTTGCATTGCTGTGCATGGAGGGAAAAAAAAAAGAAAATACTTTTCTGCTTCCACATTTAAAACATAAATGGAGATATATTTAACTTGAACTATAGATGTTTAGTCATAAAACTTTTCTGAGGCTAATATGGAAATGGCCTCATCATTTAATTCCTTTGTCATGTTACTTCATTCTTTGTGATTTGAATTTTCAGTTGGAATGTTCTGTTCCTACTCAGTAGCTAACTTTGGTAATTTGTGTTAGCTGACTTAAAGCTGCTGAGGTGCTTTAATTTTCCTGACCAGCAAAGAGGCTTATTTCTCAGCTGCTTTAGTTCTGGTGCTATAAACTTCCCAGGACATCTTTTTCCAGTCAGAAGCATTGTTGAGATATGGTAATAATATGGCTTTAGAAATTGCTTGAGCAAATAACACCAATATTTTACATGGAGAGTAGACAGCTTTAGATGTTTGTATGTAAAGCTGTCTGATAGTAAAGATTCTGGTGGGCTGTTTATAATGTGAAATAGCATCCAGACCTTATCTGTGTTGGTGTATGACCAGTGAGGTCAAGTTCTTAACCAGCAGTTAAGTTAAACAGTTAAATGCTTCAGCCCGGTGTTCTGTGCTAGAAGGCTAAGTCTTGGACTATGTGGCTGCATGTGATAAATGGAGCCGTGCTGAAGGGAAATGACAAGATAAGTATATATTAAAAAAGGAGGGGAGGGGATGACTGGGGAAAATATAGTAATTGCCTTGTTGACTCAGTGCTTCATTTCCCAGTGCTGAGATGGGTGAGTCTTTGGGGAATGTACTGGAATGGAAGTTCATTGTCAGAGGAAAAGAAAATAGAGGATTTCAAGAATAATAATTAGGATTCCATAGGAAACAGGTCTCTGAATGTCTGAAGTGTGTTTTATGGTTTTGAATTCATGTTTCTCTCATTTAATGCAATTAGTTTATATCTAGTTGTATCATCTTACCAGCAAAGATAGGACAGGTTTAGGAAAAAAAATCTTCAAATTCTATGTTTCTTAACCTTGATGACATAAAGGATGAATGCAGTCAACTTATGCTCAGTAACTCATATGTGAAAGTATCTCTGCAGTGATTAACTGAACTACTTTGCAGAATATTCTGTGAAGATTTTTTTTTTTCCCTTGGGGGCTTGACTTTTGCATGTATGTGAGATATATATATTTTTTTGCTTCCAGGTCTTGAGTATACACTTAGAAAGTTGTGAAAATGGGCAGAATTTTCCTGGACCATATTGGTGGCACTCGCCTGTTCTCCTGTGCAAACTGCGACACGATTCTGACCAATCGATCAGAGCTCATCTCTACTCGTTTTACAGGGGCCACAGGAAGAGCCTTCCTTTTTAACAAGGTTAGTAAGAAATCAAGAGCTGAAAGGGATCTACTCTTTAATTTTGAAAAATAAGTTTGTGGTGTGAGAGTCTGTCATCAGATGCTTTTTTGCTTAAATGTAGGTCAATTATGATTAAAGTTATGGATTTTTTTTTCCTATTACACTGTCTTTATAGTCAAGTTTGGCATTGACTGTGAATGGTGAGCAATCCAAGTTTATCTGTAATACTAAAAGACTACAAAGGGGAATGTAAATATAGAGGCATCACACCAGAATGCAGACATTTTTAGCTTTGGAGACTTAAGTTCTGATACAGGAACCTCAAACTCACTGCAAAAATAGCTGTCATTTATCCACGAATTTCAAAGGGTTTGTGCTCCTTTCATGGATAAAAGATCTAGATTATATTTTGTTGCATTTCTAAAACATGATTAAGTTAAAGACATTGGGCCACTGTAGGTGAACTGTCTCTTTTACAGGCAATAATGCCTGGATTCGTATATTTATATGAACACATAATTGCATACTCTTTATTGATCAGTTTTGATTGTATTCAACTGATTATTGAAAATATGAAAATTGTGACTCTTGGTGAATTGTGGCATTATTTATTAAATCTTCAGTGTAAACTTGTTGGTTAGACTCATTGAAAGACAGTGATCTTTACCTTCTCATAAAGCTTCCAGTCATGTCATTAGTCGCGTGTTTTCTTCTTTTCTTTTTTTTTTTTGTTTTTCCTTGAAAGCCTGTGTTGACAGATGACGTAGGCATCAGTAATATTATCAGTTAACCATGGTTTGCCTTGTACTTTGTTGAAGGTTGTTGGTAGTATGTATATGTAAGTGATGGGCTTCATATCTGTAAAAGGAGAGCCATAAATCAAACCTCTTGTTCAATAAGCACCCCAACCTGATGTTCAGGTTTTTTTGTATGTTAGTGGGTTTTAACCACAGAAGTTTGATACTTCTGTGCATATATCTGCACAGGAGCATAATTTGAGGTGGAGAGAGCAGATGCAGTCAGATGTAAACTTAAAGCAGTATAACTCTTATCTTTCAGAAACCTCATGAGTTTGACAGTTTGGATCTAGCTTGAATATACACTTCTCAGCCTGCATCCTAGTTATGCAGGTTATGCATCCTGGTTCTGTGGGTTTGCTGCTAGCCAAGTAAAAGTATATTATAAATTGCCAAGATAGCAAAGAGAGAAATGTACATGTGTCGTACTTACATTCTCAGCCACTCAACCCTCCCTTTTCATAGGTGATAATTTCAAAAGTGATATAGGAATTTCCAGCAGCTCCCTTTTTTAATTCTGATATCTGGAAGTAAGCAGTCACATCACTTGCCAGTAATAGATGAGATAAATTGGAAGTGATTCAATATTGAGAAATTTATAAGTAATTACACAAGTAATTTCTGACCCAATGTTGAATGCAGTATTCTCACAACTTTTGTGGCAGTATCTTATGTCCCTTACTAGACAGCGAGGGCTGTACATCCTGGTAAAGAACTTTTTTAGAGCGTTGCCTTCCTAAGCAGGAGATCTTCAAGGCCTGCAGACTGTTACATCTCAGGGCTCGGTTCATATGCAGAGCCTCAGGCTCTTTACTTGGACATTTCTTTTAAAATATCGATCATCATACCCGCTGTTCTCAAGCTTTGTTCTAGGCAAACTGATCCTTCCTGTTTTTTGTTTCTCCGTGTGTCTTCATCAGGTGGTAAATCTGCAGTACAGTGAAGTTCAGGATCGGGTCATGCTCACTGGCCGCCACATGGTTCGCGATGTGAGCTGCAAGAACTGCAACAGCAAACTGGGGTGGATCTATGAGTTTGCCACTGAAGACAGCCAGCGCTACAAGGAAGGCCGTGTTATCCTGGAAAGAGCTTTGGTCCGAGAGAGCGAAGGCTTCGAGGAGCATGTTCCGTCTGACAATTCCTGAAGGGACTCGAGTCTCTTTGCAGGTTTTCTTCATTCGAAACTCAAAAATAATAAAAATCAACAAAAAAATCTACTTACATACACTGTCACCTTAGCATCAGAGTCGGATTCATGGACTGCAGAGTGGGAAAGATTGTGAGAGAATATCAGATGGAATCTTCCTTTCTTTATTCCTTTTATATTTTAATTTTCTTCCAAAAGCTGTTAGTAGAAAGAATGTTGTGCAGATGCTGTAACTTTTTCTCTTGCATTTGCATCTGTTAGATCTGATACTGTATCTGCAGATACGATGGGCTAAAAGGAAAATATTGGGAAGGTTTCTTTTGTCAAAGAGAAATCAGTGGTGTTTTTTTTAATTTGCACAAACTGATGTCAGTATAAAGTTATTTTAAAACTACAGATTTTTTTTAAAGAGTACCTTCCAATTTTTGGCCTAAATTTTTTCTTTTTTTTACCCAATCTTTTCACCTGATTTGCTAGCTTAAGTGAAGAGATCCGAATTTGTGCCGAGTGCTAAAGGTTCAGTGTTGGTACAGCTTGGGCTGGTCCTCGTGCCATATTCTTGTTGAGGTTGATTGGTAGCACAGAGCCCATTACTTCTTGTTGTTCTTGACCCAAAGATGTCACCATTCCTCATTTATTTGTGAAATCCCATTCACCATGTAAACTGGTGTTAATTGGAAACTATTTTTGAAATAGGGCAAAACTGCTTTGCTGTTTTTTCTTTTAACTGATGTAACTTATAAGGATAGTAATAATATAAAATAATAGTTGTCTGTTTAGTCTTGGGTTGTTTACGAATTGGAAGCTATGTTTGTAATAATAGGGATCCACTGAGAAACTACTGTTTTAGTAGTATTTTTTTTTCTTTTTTTCATCTCTACTAATCTCATTATGTAGACAAGGCAAATGCAAATCTTAATTCTTCTTCAAGGAGCTTTCTTTAAACCCAGAACTTCCTATGCTAAACACAGCTGCTGTGTAAAAGGAGAAGATTGCCAGCATGTTTGCTCATGCATCCAGTATGCAATCTGCATCTCTTGAAAAGATTAACTTAAACAGCTTGTTTTCGAATGCTGCTTCTGGTGTTGAAACTTATCTCTTTCAACCTTGTTGAACCTTTTCATAGTGATATTACAATTTTATTTTTCTGGGCAGCAGCACATGTAAGCCTAGTTGTAACCAGTGACTTGGATTCCTGCTTCCTTCTTGTAGAGGTCAGCTCTGTTTAAAATAGTGATCTTGCTTGCCTTTTAGCAGAAATGTTCCTCATTGAACTCAAGGGTGCCCAAACACTTACTTTCATTGTGTCTTAAGCCATAGGTTAAGATCTCAAGGGCTTTGATTAATTTGAATGTTAGCTATGTACGAGTCTGTATTAAAGATATGCATTTTTTTCTCTTTAGACAAATTATGATTAATATGAACGAAGCTACTCAGAGACACATAAGAGAGAAACAAAATGATCTGGGCTCTGACCTTTTAGAATGACTTTTCTTCATTAGTCACAGCTCCATAAGTAAAACTTAATGTGGAGGGTGACTATGCAGAGGTGTTTTTTGTTTGTTTGTTTCTTAATTATTTTTGGTTGCCTAGTAGTGATTTGGACACCCCTGACTTGAATCTACTGCATATTTAATGTAAAAGTAGCTTTACTATAGAATTGCCACAGAGAAAGGAAACAAAGTAGATCACATACCAGAGCTGTGCTTGAATCAAGCTGCTTAAACAATAGTGTACTTGTGCCTCAATGAATCGGTTCTTGCACTGGGTACAGTAGAACCCCGTTTTCTTGTTCTTCTGTCCTTCCCAAACGCCAGAAGTCCCATTAGCATGGTCCTCTGCAGTACTCTTCTTGTACTTCTGACATTACAATACAATAAAGTATGTTTTGTCCTGGATTGGTATCTGCTATTCTTTTTTAGTTATTTTATTCGCATGGAGCCTGCCAAGTGGCTGGCACAACCTGTCCCGTTCTCTCAGTCATTTGAATAATTGAGTTTCTACAGCACAGTGGTAAGCTGTGGATGTTCTCTTTGAATAGGTGGCTAAAGGGTCAAAAAGCGTACTGTTGTTTTTGGAGTATGCTAAGTGCAACTTCATGCACAGCACTAGGACACTTTAGCACTCTTAAACAGGAAAATAAAAAGAGAAAAATGTTCATTTAATAGAATGCTGGGTGCCAAACTTCTTTTTCTATATTTGCAAAAGCAGTAAAGTAAACAAAATTCAGCTTCTGCAAAAAATGTAAAATTTTAGCTTCTCGAATGGTTTGGGAGCTGAGAATCGGTATTTCTGGGACTCTGTGTCGGTTCCCCTTTAGTGTATGCACACAGGGGGAAGTCTCTTAGGGAGAAGCCTTCTGCACTGGCAGTTTACCAGCCTCGTAAACAAGGTGAAGAACAGAGGTCAAAGTATCCGTGTATTGCTACAGTGCTATGTTGCTGTAATCTGATTCATAGTAAACCACTGGGGGGCTTATTCAGTTTTATATTGATCTCTTCATTTTGGTAGAACTTTGGGCTGTGAGATGTTGGAGATGAACTTCTCCAAAGCCTATGATATAAGGAGCACTTCTCATACGAATTCATTAAAAACCTGTCAGCGTGGAGAAAGTCCATAGCAGCTTTAAAATGCAATCGAGTACGCTTTGGGTTGCTTTTTTAGGTTACGTGCTCTTCCCCTCCCTGTCACCTTGATGGCTCTGTGGGAGAGTTCAGCCTCAGATTTTGACTACTCCTCCCTGGGACAGGGTGAGTACAGATAACTTATCTGTAGGGACAAGACGATTAGCTACAGTACAGCTAGTGAATGGAGCAGAAATTGCTGTTTGGTTTTTGATATTATTGTCTAGCAGAGCAATAGCCTTGGATTCCCAAACGGGCTGGCTGGCACAGCAAAACATGCCATGGGTGACACAGCAAAATGTGCCTGCAAAATGAAGCTGAGTGCAGTATGTGATAGTCTGTGTGGGCTCTCTGGGGCAAAGGAGGGAGCAGTGAAATGGCAGCACATGGTATTAGATGAAGACATTGGAGTTTGTGCTGTTAAATTTCAGCTTGTACTTGGTTTTGTCCCTAGGATCTATTTAAAGATAACGTTCTCTCGTGCTGAGATCTCCTGCTGAAGTTACTGGGTAGGTTTATGAAGTGTGATACTTCCTTAAAGGTACTGACTTCCATTTAGCAAGATACAGCTTTGGGAGGATGAGAAGATTGTATGCTGCAGGTGTTGTAAAAGCAGCACAGCTTTTGAAATGGCCTGGCCTGTGCCTGTTTGAAAAGGCTGCGACACGCTGAGTTTTTTGGGGGTGGTTATTGTCCCGAGCTGGGTTCTTAACTTGGTGTGCAGGCAGCTGAGCGACACACGGAGTCGAGATATTTATTTCATTTCTGTGCAGAGATGGGTACTAGGTGGTAACTCCAGCAAGTTAGCACCTCTTCTCTTATCCCCCCTCTCCTTCTGTATTTATTTCCACAGTTTCTGGGAATATTTCACACAAATCTTTTTGTTGGTTACATTCTGTTTGTAACATTCAGTTTTGCATTTGTGCTATAGTGTCTAATTATCAGAGAGGGCAAAGGAGGGGAGGTGGTAACCTTATTATCATATGTCATCTTATTATCAATGTCATCTCATTATTCTGTTAGAAGAGAGGAAGTTTATATGTTAATAAGCTTTAATAAGCTGTAGGTCATCTTAAGTTGAATGCGTCTTTGTAGTGTCGACTCATCAAATTCCTTGGAGGGTTGTGGTTTCCTTATCATTCCCCTAGAACTGGTTATTCTCTGCTTTACTGATTTACCATATTTTTTTTCTTCGCATCCCCCTTTCTGTCCTTGATTCTGGTTAACTCTTGACAGAATTCCCATGGTTTTGTTCCAACAGTTATGGTCAGCTCTCACAGGCTTATTCTTACAGGGCAAACCTGTCTCTTCAGCTTTCTACTACAGCTGTAGGAAATAAAGCCAGCAGATCACCGAGGAATAAATAGGAGGAGCTGATGACACTGCAGCTCAGGACACAGTTACTGGATATAAGGAAGAAGGTGAATGGGAAAATTAAAGAACTTACCTGTGAAAGGCCAACTGATTAATTAACCTACTTTGAAAGAAACCTCGGCAGTGATATTGCAATAGTGTTTTACAAAACTAAGAAATACTGTGTTGCATTTCCTGACTTACTTGAGCAAAAGAAAAGATCCAACAGCAGAGACAATGAAACTTGGTTTCCTATGGACCTTGAGAGGTTTTTGTGGATTCCCTGATGCGTAAAAGGTAAACACTTGAAACTTTTTTTTTTTTTTTTTTTTTTTTTTTTTTTTTTTTTTTTTTTTGGGACACTGATTATAATTTCTCTCCCATCCAGGGCCTGTTTTTACATAAATTTAAACAACCAAACCACTCTGAGGCTCCTTTCTCCATCAGCTCTGGTTAAAATTGCTCAATAACTTCTAGAGATCAGTTGTAACGATGAGGAAGAGTATGACCTGATTGGCAATACTCTCTTGTAAACCTTGGTTTTGCCCTTGGAAATCTGAATCACTGGCCCAAGAAAGCAAATTCCTGTCCATCTTGTCATCTCACAGTGGAACATATTTATGGTCTGAGTCTCTCAAATCTCGTATTTGTCTGAGAGCATGTGTTTTACTTTTTTGCAGCTCTGATGCATGACTATTACTTAGCAGAGAAATTCAACAGCTTCTGATGTGCCTGATTTTCAGTGTGAGGCTGTTCTTGGTCTCATTGTTACCTTCCTCACCACATCTCCCTGGTATGAGGATTTCTGGTAGGTGTGGGAGATTATAGGAGGAGAAATCTGACCTTTGCCTTCCAGCCTTCTGACATTTGCTATTAGGGCTGTTCTTATTTGAGTGGATTTCTGATATGCTGGTGAAACTGCCAGCAGTCCCATTCCAGCCTCTCGCTGGTACAGGTCTTTCTGGATGGTTATTAGTGGCCTAACCATCTCTTTCCTTCAGCATTAAGTGGAGGTCATTCGGGAACTGAACACCCTAGCTGGGGCTGAGGTGAGGTGGAGGAAGGGCTCGTACTCCCAGTTTACAGAGCCCTGTTATATTCCATAGCTGCTATCTGCCTCTGATGTTACTGTGGAGGCCATCGGCTGGGACTTGCACCGCAGCTCTGTGCTTTAGAAAAAGAGGTGACTGTGGGACAGCACTCTGTGCCTCTTAAATCTGGATTTGTTTTCTTAGATGACCTGAAATACCCACAGCTTGCCCCAGCTCGTGCAGTTTACTGCCTGCCTTTGTCTTCTGCTCAGCTCTGAGCAATGGCTGTGTCAAGTTTGGTAGGGTCCAGAGACTGCACTTGTAACAGCAAAAGTAAACCATGGCACCTCTCTAAAAAGTAACCAGGCTATATAAGAGGGAAGGCAGGCCGTGCAAGAGAAAACCAAATGAAATATTTCCATGTCAGAAGGCTGAAAGAGAAGCTGCTGGTAGTCTGCTCGAGAGTTGCGGGGAGGGGACACGTGGAAAAGGACGCTCTGTTAGAGGTTTTGCGGTTACTTTCTGGCAGGTTTGAAGCTCAAGTTCTGGCCTGTGCTCGAAGTATTTTGAGTGAAGTGATACTTGCTCTCGATGCTTGCTTCTCTGCTTTTTCAGCCACTTTCTTCCTTGCTCCCTACAGTCCTGCTGTGCTTCCCTCCTCCCTGCCGCAGTCCGTGCCTCTCCCTCTTCTCCGCAGGTCCCTGCTCCTCGCGCCCCTGTGGGGTTTGCAGCAGGTGACCTTGTTGCTCCCGGCGAGGCGGCAGGGGCTGCAGTTCATGCGTGCTCTCGGCTGGCGGCTCCTTGCCTCGCCGGGATGGCACTGCCCATAGCTGCCCATAGCTTGTGCTGGCCCCGAGAGGGTGAGAGCTGTGACTTTGCCCGCTTCGCAGGGCGGGCGTGCGAGCAGTACTGCGGGCACGCTGATGGAGGTGATGGAGAGGGGCGCCGAGGCCTCTTTGCACCACTGTCACTTCTGAGATTAGCTTGCTACCTCTGTCTCCTCTGTGCTGCTTCGCCTGTTGGGCAAGCATGAAGAACACAAGCAAAATCATCTTATTGTGCTCCATTCCAGTGCTGCCAAGACTCTCCAAGCATGTAGGAGAGATGAGGATGGAGGAGGCCCTGCTCATCTGCTCCGCCTTCAGGCGGTCTCCTGTGTGGACAAGAAACTGATGTGCACAAGGAATGGAGCCTGAGCACTAACAGCTCCCCTTGGGAGACACCCAGATGACAACTGCACCTCACAGGAGCATCAGAGGACATGGCACTGAGGTGACAACACTCAACCCCAAAGTTTTGTAGCAAGAACATCTTCTAGAATGTAAATGGACTTCTTGTTTTAAATGTGCAAATTTATATACAGCCCCTGAGTCTTGTTTTCTAAAATAGCTCATCTAGAAATGGTTAGGCATTTGTGGACATAATAACCCATCCTGAGGCAGACCTCCAGCATGGAAAACTTTGCCCAAGTGTTTAATGCTTGGTGAAAATTATTGCCAGTTGAAAATAGAGTTGTATACTAGAAAGTGTCAAGCAATCTTAATTTAGGAGTCGCTTTTTGCACAGGCATTTCACTCTGCCAGCAAAGAGAATCCAGCTACCTCAGTTTGTGCATCGGTTTAGAGGTGGAAAAATACATTTTTGCCTGTATGTATGGTGCTCTATGTTCATGCATCTACTTTTTCTCAGGATACTTACATACATCTATAAAGTCTAGCAGAGGCCTGTGTTTTTGTCCATTTGTTAACTCTGTCAAATCAAGGGTTTACAATACTGTTCTGGAAGTGGGTTTGTGTAGTGATTTTTCCCAGCATGGAACTAGCTGCCAAATGATCATGTTTGAAACATTCTAGACCTGACTTGTCTTTTCTTTACGCTGTTTTCTGTTTTTGTTATCAACAGACTTCACTAATCTTCATTCCCGGCAGCCTTGGTCAGAGTAAAGTGCACGCACATCCGTTTCTTGACAGTCCCGTCAGGTCGTCTTTATAGAGTTTTGCACAGCTTTGCTCTGTTAGCTGTAGATTTTGAGGCCTCTAACAATTAGCGGGTAGGACTGAAATGTTTAAGGACACCAAACACTTTCTTTTCTTTTTGTAGGCCATACCAGACATCATACTAGTTTGAGGTCTAGGAGCTGGCAGCTTGGGTGAAGCTCTGGCTGCTCACAGCTTTGGCTTTGCACTCCCACATAACGTGAACGCAGTGTCCAGCTCTGCTACTGACCTCAGGAATGGATGTGATCAGTTTTGAAATGCCTATAGCAAATAATCACAGTTTTTCTCATGGCATATAATAGGTTGTGCGTGTTCAGGTTTGACAGGTGGGAATCATACTAGCCAGCATTGCCTCTAAGGCTTTCACCCAAAGATTTCAAGGCCTTTTACTAAAAAAAAAAAAACAAACAAACAAAAAAAACACCCCAAAACAAAAAACAAAAACAAACAAACAAAAAAAAAAAACAAACAAAAACAAACAAACAAAAAAAAAACGCAAAAAAAAACCCCACCAAACAGTATGAGTGTGACTACAGATTTGTATAAGAAAACGCCCAGAGAGTTCACATGATTCCCTTGGAGATGCTGCTATGGTTCTGAGATCCTGTCGTTTGTAGCCCTGAGATTGCTGCAGTGGCAGGGAGGAACTGTTTGGTGACAGCACACTGAGGACGAGCAGCCTGCAGGTGCTGCATGGTCTTCAGGTTTCTTTGTGAAATTGCTGCATGAAGATGTTTTCATAGAAACTATTGATCTTTCCATTTGACTGTCAAGGAACACTTTGCTGCCTAGTTCACCATATCAATCAAAACCACAGCTTTTAGTTCTGGAAGGAAATTTTGGTTGAGAAGAAAAATAATTTGAACCTACCCCTTGTTCATCCATTTAGACTGTGCAACAATAATACGATATAGCCTCTGCAAAGAGGTTTTATGGTGAGTATGCAGAAGTTCCTGCGGGGAGGATCTGTGGAAGTGGGTAGGACAATTCTTTTAATCCACCAGACCCAGGATCAGGGACAACTTTTTCTAGTCCAGCAGTATTTGTTTGAAATCCAGGGATGGGAGACTTTCAGAAGAGCCCTGGGAAGTAGGTGGCCTCACTTGTTGCATCCAATTGTGCCCTGGCAGGAATCTGTAGGGTTATATTATTCCAAAGGTGATGAGGTTTGTAATTTTGATAGTATTGTGTCTTTAGGCAAAGCTCAGGCTGGTGCTGAGTTAAAATGGAAGCAAGCAAAGAAATGGTGTATTTTTCAACTTTCAGAGTAATTGCTTGTAAATCTTCTTAGATTAACCAATTCAGTGTTCTGTAATACTCCTTTCTTCCTGTTTTTTCTCCTGTCTCTAATCTCCTCACTAAACCTCTTTCATCATGACTGTCTGCAAACCACCATCCTCTTTCTTGAAAACTCCCTTCTTCCCATCTACTCTGAGCTTGCCAGGCTTGATCTTTCTGAGTCCCACCATATACTTCTTTTTTTCCCCTTTCTTGCTTTGCCTTGACCAATTTCTGCATCTTCCTTTTGCTTCAGCAAATCTACATGGTTTCTAACTTTCTTACTACGCCACATAGAACCCCTTTTCACTTTTTGTTTTCCCAGAGTTGCGGGTCAGAGTGTGCAGAGATCTCACCAGGAATCCTGTGCAGATTTTTTTTTTTTTTTTTTTTGAAACTGAGTCTAGAGGTCTTTCAGATTAAAATTATTATTTCCATTGCTCCCTCTGGAAATGCAATACTTCTGACTGGGCTTTTTGCCTTTGTGGTTTATCATCATTGGCTTACCCTTAGCAAAATCCTGGGGTAACCTGGCTGTGGATGGTGAGGTGCGATGGAGGTGACAGAAGTAATTTACAGGAGAAGCAAACTGTGCCAGGGCCTCTTGCATACAGAATAATTATTTTCCTCTCTTAACTAAGGAAATAATAGAAAGAGGGAATGCTGCAGCTGGGCACTGCAGTATGTCCCCCCCAGAGTGGGGGGATCACCTTGCATATTCCCTTCCATATATGCTTTATAAGGAATATTTTGTGCTTCTCTGATATCCAGTGTGGCCGGATCGCAGAGAGGAATGCTGGCCACAGTCTAGTATCTGCTGCATGCGAGGATGCGTTTGCACGTCCGTGTTAGCTGAGTCCAGCTCGTTTGCTGAGCAGTGGTGTTCCCCCCAGCAGCTCTATTTTGAAGGTTGCTGTTGCCTAGGAAATGCTGTTGTGCTCGTTTCCGATATTATCCTTAGGCTGACCCTGATGGGATGGTCTAAACCTTGCTCAGTGCCAGCTCGCCTCCTGGGAGCATATGCAATGCCCCCTACTCCCTTGCCCTTTGTTAGCTGTGCAGGGAGATGTGCCTGTTCTGATAGTGTTGGTGCTTGGAAAATGTTAACAGCAGGGTGTGTGCCACCACCAAGCATTAGCAACCCTGCGTTTTGATGTATCGCGCGACAGGACAAGGAATTCTGTGGAAAATTTGAGCGCCAGAAATTCTGGGGAGTAAAACATGAAGCAAAAGTGGGCAGCCTGCAGATTATTTACTGCTTGGGAGCCAAAAAGCAGCAGGTGGGTCTTTCACGGAATCACTGCAGGCCCCTCCAGCTGAGAGATGGGCTCCTGCCTGCTCTGCTTGCCCTTTGCCCCGTCCCCACTTCTAACCTGTAGCTGAAAGGAGAGGGCACCCTGCCCTTGCAGTAGAGAATCTTTCCCCAAGAAGAACAGCAGTTCCTCAAGACAAACTGATGTGCGCAGGAGTTTAGAAAAAGACTATCTTCTTTGATTGGTGGGTGTTTTTGTTTTTCCCTATAGCAATCTTTACTTGTATTTTTATTCTCTTACCTGCTTATTCTACAGGGGATCATATGACTGCTGGAAAGCCATCAAGTAGTAAAGAAAAGAAATTGCCTGTGTTTAATAATAAAGGTGAAGGAATCAAAGGATAAAAAGCAAATTAGTTGCTTAGTTCCTGTTTATGGCTTCTTACTCCACTCTGGTTCCCTACTGCTCTTCTCAGGGGTAAAAATCGTCTTATTTCTTAATATTTATATGGAAACTCTTTTGCTTTTTCCATGACAAACAGCATTTCATCATCTTTGTTGATGAAAGCTGCTAATGAACATAATCAGGTTTGTCCTTACAGAATAATTTCAGGTAACCCTTCCAAGACTGAACTCGATGCTAGTGGATTCAGGAAGGATGAGCATTTGTGACTGGCTTGAAGTATAATGTGTTGGACTTGAACTGCAGCCTATAATCTTTGGCATAAACGACACTCATGTCGACACTTCAGGTTCTCAGGCCAGATCCCAAGTTCACAATCTGCTTTTTCCTTCTAAAGTAAAACTCGGGTCAGGTTCTACCTAAAGTTGTGCGTAGGCACAGTTTATTGCAATGTCATGCTTGAGAACAGATGCTGTTGGTCTCATTGACAGGTCTTTGCTTGGAAAGGTATTTATAGGAAATATAATGCAGATTTGTTTTGTTTTTCCAAGGTTCCATACCGCAGATGTCAAACTCAGGGCTTTTCAAAGCAGCTGCAGTCTTAAAACAGCCCAAGAGAATTCCCCTTGTTCAGATGACATAATGAGGCTGAGATACAAATGAGGAGGGAAGCAGCAGCAGCAGGTATGTTTTGACTCATTCTTATGCATCTTATTAAAATAATATGGGGAAGAATGCAGGAAGATCAGGGACCAGCTTCTGGCTGGAAATGTTGGGGTGCACAGCCTGCACAGAGGATGAATGTGACTTACTGCCTGCATCTGACAGGGACCAATTTAAAAATCATCTCCCTCTGCAGAGGGTTGCACTGCAATATTGCACGTTGACTTGACTGCCTTTATCCCCTCTTTTTTTCTCAAAGGAGGTAGGAACAAGCAAAATATTGGAATAGCTTGCTGTCAGCACAGCCACCTTACACTTAGAAGTACTTCATCAATGTCCTTGCCCTAAAATGTTCAGCTAGGTTCTGCTATAAAGCCATGGCCCACCTACAGACTGTGAGTCTGTGCTTGTGGAAAGAGAGAGCATCATCCTGATGAGAATTCCTGCAAGGGCCCTCAGGGACACATCCTGGCTGAGCTTTACTGAACCCAGCAGGTCCTCACTGACTGCTCCAGCGAATCAGCATTTCCCAGCACTGGACTAAATTTTGGTGTTGAAAACCCTGCTTGTGGTGCTGGCACAGCTGGATGGAAACGAAGAGGCCTTGGTGCTGTGCCCAGCTGTGCCACCGACCTGCAACCTCCAGGAAGTCACTTCACTTTTCTGGTTTCAGATCATCTCCACCCTCTGTAGAATAAGACCCTCTGTAGAATAAGAAAGGGTTATGGGAGACTTTGAAGTCATAAGTTCAAAGTATTACTCTGCTGGCTAAAGAAGCCACAGCAACATAAAGCTGAACACAATTTCTATCACAAGACTAGTTTGAGTCAGTTACTGCCTTTGAAACATCTGTGGCGTACACTAAAAGTAGGCTCCTCTATTAGATTTTAAGTAAATTGAAGGAATTAAAAAAAAAAAAATCTCAAAACAGGAGGAGGAAAGGAGGAAATATCAGAGAGAAGATGTGGAGGGGAAAGGGTGGAAAGAAACAAAGTTGTTGACATGTCCTAGCAATTTCCTTGCTTTGGTTGTTGCTATTCTTTTTCCCAGACAGACTGATTAGTTTACTGAATCCAGTCAATCATGGTGCAGTGATTAGATTCTTGATACTAAGATTCTTCATACTTACAGTATTCCTGCAGGGAGTTACCTGCAGCCAGGGGTTTATATAGCTGCTTGCTCCTGCAAGGACTGGAAAAAATTGCGTGAGCCTCACCCAAGGGCTTATCCAGTGGTTGTGAAAGCTCCTGTTTTGTCTTTATCTTACCTTTTGCCAACTTCTGTCTTCCTTTGTTCCTACTCCTTCTAGAAATATATCTAGAGGTTAGAAACATGAGGAAAAATCACCAAATGAGATTCTATCTGAAAAAACCCAAATGCATGCACCTCAAAGGATGGGGGAGAGGAACGGTTTTCAATGAGAGAGATGATTTGGGAAACCTAAAAGAGATGAGTGGACTACAATTCGTAGGTGACTTTGTGATGCGAGCAGGAAAAATGGCCAGTCTGGGTTCCGTCTATATGAAAGCAGCTTGTCCCGTCAGTCACTGCGCTTGCTCGGGTCTGTAGGCTGAACAAAGGAGGCGTGTTAAAGAACAGCACGGCTACAGCGCCTTCCATCTGATCACCTCCGAGTGACTTTAATAGGTGTGGAAGGTGCCGTGGAACAGTAAACATGGGAGCTGCTGGTAACATTTGCAGCATGAGCTTCTATGGAAGTCCTCTTTTCTTATTTCCTTTTATCCAGACATCAAAAGGAAAAGAAGAATAAAAAGGAAGACTGGAGCGCTCACACACAGTGGTTCTCTGTGTCATCTTTGCCAAAGGAAAAAAAGAAAGGAAACAAATGCCATTCCATATAAATAATCTTCCCTCCCTTCCCCTCCCCCCTACCCTGTCTTTCAAAAGATATTTTCATTGGTTCATTGTAATTTGGTAGAAGATAATGAATTGATTTATATGTCAGGCCGAACAGAGAGTACCATTTTACCAATTAACATAGACACTTAAACTTCTGGTAACTTTGGATCAAACTCCTCATTCGAGATACATGTGTGTTACAGAGAATTGCAGAACTACTTACTGGTTTCATAGTTTGTACCTTATATTAGCTATATCTAAAGCTGGGATTTAAAAGTTTGTGAATTATAACTTTAGGTTCTCTAGTCAAAGTGTCAGAAAGAAATAGGAAAGGAGGAACGTGAATGAGTTCTGGATCAGGTGTGCAGTGGTATGTGGTAATGCTTGGTGCTTTTAGGGTATGTGAGAAATACCAGTATTTTGAGTATGACTTTTGAGTCAGGAAGGCAACTCAGCAAGCAATTTGGGTGATAAAAGGAATATTCAACACAAATGGACATGCATTACTGAGACGAGTGTGGGTAAGTTAGGCATTAAGGGGATTTTAAAGTGAGAAAAAGGCTCTGCAAGTAAGTGTAAGACAGCAGTCCTGTGTGGAGATCATTGTCTGAGGAGTGGGCAAACAAGCAGAGTCAGAGTGATGGGGCACAGGTTTATCCACAGCCTTGACGGAGAGTGGTGAGCCCTATTAGGTCTCATGCTCTGGCTCTGCCCAGCTCACTAGCTTGGTCCAGGCTGGTGACCTGCATCCAGGTACTGTAGCTGCCTCTGTTTTCAGTGCTGGGCACAGGAAATCAATGGCTAGCTGTGCAGAGCTGCAGCGAGCACCTTTCCTGCTCACAGGAACAAGTGAGAGGTGTGGGTGCTCACCTCCTCTGCAAATTGAGTTTGGCTGCTCTGAGGAACCCTTTGTGTAAATACTGACCTTCTCAGCTTTGGGCCTTGCCCTGCAACATGAGCTTTTGGAGATCTGCCTGTGAAAAAGAGCTTGTTGTGTTTGTGTGTTCTGTTGTTGTTTCATATAGAAAGCTACTTCCTCCCTCTACTGGCTTCCCTTCGCGCCCAAAACCAGAGTCTCTTGTCTTGACTGGTGGCTGGTCTCTGTTTGCTCCAGGGACACTGGCCCTTCATGAATCTCCACCGATGGTGAGCTGATGAAAGCTGTACCGTGAGATACTGAAGGACAAAGCACGTAAGGGTCAGTCACTGAGGTAAAACAAGTCATTTTAAACCTCGTCTTGACTGGAAAACAGGAGCAGTCTCTGATGGTCACTGCTGCAGGGTGGTTCAAGGTGCTGTGCTAGTTGCACCATGAAACGCTCTGGTCCCTGCTGTGACTTTCTTAAGGGTTGGCAGCCCCAGTAGAAGTTACTGGGTTCTGCTCACAGAGAGGGATGTGTGGAGCTCTCATGGGCCCAGTTTTCTGGGCTGCCAGTCCTTCTCTCCATGATGAATTCTGCTTGGCAAATGCTGCTCTCACGGAAACCTGGATTATTGCAGCACAACTCATGCTGTTTATGCAGGCCAGAGAAACACACCTTCTATGAGGAATAATACAATTTATTGTTAGCCTAAATAAGGTTTTAACAGTACTATCGAAGATTAATGAACGTATTGTCACAGTAGTGAATATAGACTACATAATCTGCAGTATTAGAAAAGGAATAGAAGAAAAAAACCCCATAACAATATTGGTGTCAAAACTGCAGTACAAGCCAGCTGCTGCCACCTCCCTGACGACGCGCTCGCCCGCCCGTGTCCCGGTGGGTGCCCAGGCTCGGCGGTGCCGGCCTCCTCGCGGAGCAGGAAGCGGCGCCGCAGACATCGCAGCACCCGAGACTCTGCCTACGCTGTGGCCACACCGTCCACCCTGCCAGGATGATGGTGGGGGCTCCTCTTCCTCCTCCTCTAGGGTCCTCCTGGGGCTGTCTCCAGGCCTTCTCTAGGGCTCTCCTCGCCTTGCTCCGTGGCAGCTGCTCCCCGGTGTCCCGTG
>PTEX01000063.1:1968561-2076421 GCA_003342815.1 Eudromia elegans | reverse complement strand
TTTATGTGCCCCGCAGACTCCTTCCTTGCCGGTCGTGCTGCCCCTCAGCATGGCAGATCCCGGCTCCCAAGGTCACATTCCTCCAGCAGCACCAGCAAGCGCCTGCTCTGAGTTGTTCCTAGCTCTGGGGCTGCTGGTATCACCCCGTCCCTGTGGATTCAAGGCCTCAGTCGTCCCTGGTATGTGCTCCTCTACCCTGCATTTTTGCTTGAGGCTTGGGGATAGTGCATTATGCCTGCAGGAAGAGGTGCTCCCAAGCCCCTTTCGAGCAATGCTTGTTTTGCAGGGCACACGAGAGGCCTTTCAGCCCCGCACTGGCAACACCAAGCAAAAACTCACAGAATCACAGAATGCTTGAGATGGGAAAGGACCTTTAGAGATCATCTAGTCCAACCCCCCTCCTTAAATAAGGTCACCTAAACTGGCTGCCCTCTCCAAGCAGCTTTTGAATATCTCCACGGATGGAGACTCCATAGCCCCCCTGGGCAACCTGTTCCAGTGTTCAACTACCTTCACGATCAACAAGTTTTTTCTTACATTCAGACGGAACTTCCTGTGTTTCAGTTTGTGCCTGTTGCCTCTTGTCCTGTCACTGGGCACCCCTGAGAACAGTTTGGCCTAATCCTCTTTATACCCTCCCTTCAGATACTTAAAATACACTGATAAGATCCCACCTCAGTCTTCTCTTCTCCAGGCGAAACAGACCCAGCTCTCTCAGCCTTTCCTCATAAGGGAGATGCTGCAGCTCCTTCACCATCCTGGGAACCCTTTGCAGTCCAACTCTTGGAGCGTGATCAGCTTAGGGCCACCAGGTTGTTGAACAATTGCTGTTACAGCTACACAAGTCCACACAAAGCTCCTGGCAAGCCAAATCCAGACAAAGCAAGGCTGGCAAGCCTTGATACTGAAGCCTGGCAGAGTTATTACAAAGTCTGGCAACACAAGATCATGTTTTGTGGGCTATAGGCCTACGGTCCCACTTCCAATAGTCCATAAAAATGAACTATCTCACTCACGAGTCCAGCAAGGATGTTGCAAACCCTCCTGTGGCTCAAGGCTCCCCATCAGGACCGAGCAATCGATCTTCTCGGAGGCATTTGCTCTTTCCTATCTGGTCTTGCCTCGTGTACGTCTGAGGGTGACCTGTGTTGTAGGCTTTGGAGTTTAGCCACTATTCAGTTTGTTTAACATTTGATTTTGCAGCCAGAATAATTTACACAGCCACATTTAAAGTGTGGAGCCCAGTTCAAAAGTTCATTAATTGATGGAGGGATTTCCACCTGTAATGATCTGCTGCAGTGGTAATAAGAGTGACTTGCTCATTCGTGCCATGTACTGCGAGCCTTGCTTTGGTGGCTTGTTTAGTGAAATCTGTTGGACTTCAAAGGTCACATCTGGATGCTCTGATATCTGAACAGCTGCTTAAAACCTAAACCAAATGCTACTAGGCTTCATTTAGTAATCAATAAAAGTTTCTAGCAACTTCTAAAAGCACTGCATAATTCAAATCATACTTTTCCATTAAAGTTACATTACATATATATTATTAGGCAGCTTATACATATTGAGATGTTTTCAGTCATTTTGGGATACTGGGTATGCACACAAACACAGCAGGATCCCATCTAAACATTTGCAGACCCGTTAGAAACCAAAGGTTGAATTCCATATTCACATCTGCTTAATATTTGATCTAAACAATGGTCCAATGATTGAAAATTGACTGTCTGCTTATATGTGAATTCAATATGTAAGTGATTCTCCTCTTGCTGGTATCCTTCCATAGACACAGCCTGGGACATTCCTTGAGCTGTGCTACCTGTTGTCACCGTTGCAGGATCCTAGGTGCAGAAACACTCTTGCTGTGTGTTTCAAAAATCACCTATTTGTTTGCTTCCTAAGCAAAAGAAATTTTTCATTGGTCCAATACATGGTTACATATCATACACATATGTAGTGTTTTTGATATTGCCATAACTGAGGAACCTTTCATTTTCTGTCCATCCAAACTCCATCAACTTATACATAGGTGTTCTAAAATACACTCAAAACCACACAGTGTGAGGGTGCAGTCTTCCCAGTCCCAGCATTGTAAAGCTACACTAAAGGAATAAAATTTAAGAATATAATTAATCATAGTGGAATTTTCTATACCTAACTGATTCATCTTAGATTTGCATAGTACTTAAAATATTATGTTTTTGTAGATGCAGAGTCACAGGTATATGTTTTCAATGTTGCATATGCAGGAATTCAATCTTATGATGATCTATTAATGATGTTTAATATTCATAATATGGTGCATGTCCATCCTCTCCAAGAGAAATGGGGTTTCTTTTGTTTGGAGATGAAGACCCCGTTAAATTGTACCCACTTTTTCTGTGTTACCTCAGTTTACTCAGACTTGTCTCATTTGAGCCACAGCAACTGATCTAACAAGAGATTATACTTTTCCCTTTATGTGTAAGTATATGATAATAAAACATAGTAGAAGTAGCTAAAGAAAAGCTAAGCAACATGCAACTAACAATACTTATAGGTTTGTAATGGATTACATTTCTTCTCTGCTACCTATAGAAGACAAAAATAGTAAAGATTGTTATTAATTACCCCATATTGGGTTAATTAGCCTAGCTAGAACATTTATATTGTAGTGTTTTTTTATGATGCTAAGCATCTAATAAATTGCATATTTGCTTCCAAACTTTAATTCATTAGCTAAATTCTTAAACAACTGCTTACCAATACTCCACCCATGGTTTTTTTCACTGATTTCTTCTCTTTCCTGTAACAGATGAACTTGATTTTTTAATTTAAATGAACATTCTTTACATAATGCATAAGTTTGACCATTATTTCCCTCTATCATTGTTTATTTTACCTTCTCTTTGCTGAAAAAAAGCCATGCTGGTGTTAGCACATCAATTAAAGTTATGCATCCCAGGGCTGACGGTTGATTTTCAAAGTGAACTATATCTCATGGCAGTTAGAATGCTTTGGCATTATCACCCACCCCAGCCTTCATACACACATGCTTAATCCACCGTTTTTCAGCTTTTTACTTATTGGCAGCACTTGGTTAGCATTCCTCTTTTTCAACCCCTTCTCTTTCCTGATCTTTTTGAAAGCCCTCCTAGATATCCCTCAGGCACACGCTCCCCGACGCTTACTTGACCACGCACTACTGAACTTAACACCACCAATGCTAAGTGTGAACGGCTTCTTCTAAGCTGGCATCTTTGGAATTGGCTCTGCTTGAACCTCTTGATCTGGCTGCTCTCTCTCTGGTAATGGGCTTCCAAACCTGCCTGGCAAGCATGTTAATGGTGCCACAGAGCAGATGCCACTCTCGCTTCTCCTCGCTTCTCCACCTGCAGCGTTCAGGCCATTCCCAGGACCCCTATTAACCTTCTTAGGCAGTGCTTCCTACCTCGAGCTCTTCATCCGTCTCGCTGCTACCGGTGCTGTAGCCCAGGCTGCTCATGGACCACAGTGGTTGATAAACATCTGTGGACAAGTGAGTGCTGAGGGGGTGAGTGATGCACGTTGCTCAGGGGAGGGAAGTAGTAATATGTTTTATTGGTATGGGGCAGTGGTTTTAACAAGATTTGAGGGTAAGGCACGCTGTTGTTTACTGCACAGAGGACAGAATTATGCAAAATTGCCACGGAGACCCTCCAGTTGAGGCACGAAGTTCAGACTGGCCGCCTTTGCTTTATGAACTCCTCCTCAGAGGAGTCTGCCTGGGTGCAGCAGACTGGGATCCTGGTCCCAGACTTGGTCAATGGTTTATCGCTGAGGGATTATGTGCACAATCTCTCCTGGGGTACATTCAGTGACGTTTGCAAAGTTTTAGCATGCTGTTTTCACTCAGCTTGGATCTGTTGCTGCTAAGGGATCTCTCAGCCTTGAGGGATACCCCTGAGAGGCATCCTGCCCCAGGGGAGATCCTGGCGTGCAGCCCGCTGCCATGCAAGGAGAGCTCAGCGGGCTCTGGGGCTGTGCCCGCATTTATGGGGGGAGATGATTGACTTGCAGTCATTTTTGCCCAGCAGCCGAATTTCGGCTGCCGTGAGCGAGCCCTTGCGTGTGGGCGACGTGGCAGCACTCGGCAGCGGCTGGGCTCTCGTTGCTGTCCCCCAGTCCCACCCATGCGTGGGCCTTCCCCAGTGGTCCCGCTGCGAGCCCAGGGAAGGCGGGGGACGGGCCTGCCTAGACTATGACCGGGAGGGCCGGGGCTCCGGGCCCGCTTTCCTCCCTTCTGCCGCTGATCTCCAGCAAGCGATCCAGCAAGACGCCCGTGGGAGCGTTGTCCCAGCGGGACATGTCCTCCCCCAGCTTCCGCAGCTGCCTCCATATGTCCACGCGCATCGTGTTCAGCTCCTTCCTCGCCACGCTGTTTCTCGCTGCCGCTTGCGGGGCGTTGCTGCTCTGCCACTGCTTCTTCCCCTGCCACTTGCCCCTCGCCACCTTCCCGGGGGAGTACGGGGGAGCCGCGCTGGCGGAGGCGACGCTCTGCAGCACCTCCAGCTCCGTTCTGTCCCGGGGCTGTCGCCTCCCCTTGCCGCCCGCGCTCGCCCTGCTGCCGGCGGCCCCGGCCTCCCGCACCCAGGCGGCCCTGGGCGGCTGCTCGCCCTTCTCCTTGCCATGCCTGAGCTGGTACGGCGCCAGCTCGGGGCCGGCGGCCTCCCGCCTCGCTGCGCGGTCGCCCTGCGGCTGCACGGCCGCCCTCCTCACACCTTCTTCCACGCCCGCGCCCTCCCTCTTGCCGGTGCCCTGCGCTGCACTCGGGGCGCCCACGCTGCCTTGGAAGCATTCCCGCGCCTCGAACGGCGCGCCGAAGGCGCTCGGGGCCTTGTGCTGCTCCGAAGAGGGGCTGTCCCCCGGCTCAGCCCACGCTGCCCTCTCCCACAGCGCCTCCTCGCCCCCGTAGGGATCTTGGGGAAGGGCCGCGACCACGCTGTGCTTGGCCCCCAGTGCCGCCTTCAGCTTTTCCACCCTGGCCTCGCACGCTCGGTGGTCCGTGCCTTTCTCTTTCAGGGTCTGTATGTTTTGCACTAGCACTCGGATGGCCCCTTGAACCTCCTCCACAGCTTTGGTGCTGATGGCGAGTCTCTCCTTTAGCTGCTGGTTTTCGCTCATGATGGCCTTCTTCTGCTCGCACACCTCCTGATACTGCAAGACGCTCCTCACTTGTTCCACAGCTGCGACGCCCTCGCGGGTTTTGCCCTCCTCGAGCTTAACTCGTTGCGCTTTTACCTCAGCTTTCAGCTTGTCATTCTCCTCCTTCAGGTTCTGAATCTCTGCTTGGGCTGCCTGCTTTTCCTCCGCTAAGCTCTTGGCCACCAACCACACGGCCCACGCTCCGGCACATTTTAGGAATTTTCGGGAGAAGAGTTTGGACTTGGTTGTTTCTTTTAATTTTGCAAATTCCTGCTCTGCCTGCTGGATACTCTTGCAGGAGTTTGGCCCCCAGGGATTCGGTCCCCACTGAATAACCCAGTTCCCCAGCTCTGTCATTTCTCCCAAAAGCGTGAGGAGAAGGAGCGGACTGACTGTGCTTCCACTTTTAATTGCGATTGATCTAGGTGTAAAGAGATTTTTTTTCCTCCTTTTTTGACTCCCCTCAAGGTATTTCCACCTTTCTCTTTTCCCCTTTCCTTTACAGAAGAGCCAGCTCTAAAGTAGAGCTCAGTCAGGCTGAGAGAGGATGGCAGAGACTCACTCGAATTTAGGCTGCTGTTCCACTTTTTCCCTAGTGTTCCCCTTCTCTCCTAAGGTTTTCCTCAAGCAAGGACACATACAGGGCTTTCTAAGGCCACTCTTCCCACAGCTGAAGTCGGTGGAATTTGTTCCTGTGCCCAGAGATGCTTAGAGGGATCCCGGGAGTATTTCTCCTAGGGAGATGGCTGCAGACTTCCTCTCCCTCAGGACTTCAAGATTTTCAGTGAGCCCTTAAGGCTTGCTTCAGCTGCACCCCAACTTGGGCACCCACTTTAACCAAGACCCTTGCCGGGACTGCAGGAGCGTGGGTCGGCCTCGCTCCTTGCTGCCCCCGAGAGCTGCCAGGGCCGTAGGGGCTCGCGGGTGGTCGTGTGCCGTCTCCACCAGCTTGACGCCCCGCAGCCCCTGCCCGCGGAGAACGCTTTAGAGGGAGAATCTGTTGTTTCTCTGAGTAGAAGTTCTGACAGTCCAATCAAAGATTTCTCATTAATCCACTTACTGAGAAACTAGCAGTTATAGACTACATAATCTGCCGCGTTAGAAAGGGGATAGAAGAAGGAAGCCCTTAAACAGTAACAGGGTCCAGACTGCCCCCTGCACAGCCCGGCTGCACCGCTAGAGTTTCCCCGCGTTGTGCTCACCCATCCGCTGTCCCAGTGAGGGCCTCGCTGATGGTGCAGCCTCGCTGTCCACCTTGCCGGGATGATGGTGGGGGTTCCTCCTCTAGGGTCCTCCTGGGGCTGTCTCCAGGCCTTCTCTAGGGCTCTCCTCGCCTTGCTCCGTGGCAGCTGCTCCCCGGTGTCCCGTGGCTCGCACTGGCTTTCTTTGCAAAGCTTTATGTGCCCCGCAGACTCCTTCCTTGCTGGCCGTGCTGCCCCTCAGCGCGGCGGTTCCCAGCCCCCAAGGTCGCATTCCTCCAGCAGCACCAGCAAGCGCCTGCTGCTGGGTTGTTTATAGCCCTGGGGCCGCCGGTATCACCCCGTGCCTGTGGATTCAAGGCCTCTGCTATCATCCCCGGCCCGTACTCCCCTACACTGCATTTTTACTCGCGGGTCAGAGATAGTTCATGGTGCCGGGAGGAAGGGCTGCTGCCTGCTCTGTGCTGCGGGAATGCAGCCGGGGGGGCCAGGGGAGGCCCTTCAGCCCCCATGCACAAAGCAGTGCCAGCGCCCAGCGCAGGGAGGTGAGGACCCCCGAGCTGTAGGACGATTGCTGTCGCAGCCACACAAGCCCATGCAAAGCTCCAGCCAAAGCCAGGCTGGCTAGCCTTGGTGCTGAGGCCTTGCACAGGTATGTGACAAGCCCTGTGGCCAGGTATGGGCAATGTCAAGGCTAGACTGCGCAAGCCCATGTTGTCTCACCAGCAACCTGGGGCTTTGCCCTTGGTTTCAGCTCAGGAGCCTGCGGAAGCTGAGCAGTAGCCTTTGCTTTCCTGATGGATTCACTCTCCTGGGGTTTCCTGGCAGATGCATCGGGAGGTAAGCTCCTAGTGCCCTTCCTTGGGACACCCTCTGGCCTCTGCCAGAGCCATCCTGCAGAGAAACGAGTCCCCAGATACCTGCAATAAGAAGAAGTACTCAAAGTTCCCCTGGGTGCAACTGTTAAAACACACAAGTCCCTGCTTATAAACCCCATGGTCCCTCCAGATCAGCACAGTGAGAGACATCTGAAGCTTTGTAAACTAGAAGATATAATAGGATTAAAGCTGAAATGTGACAAGACAGCTAATTTTTAATTATTTCCAACTCATTTCTAATTTCCACCTCGTTCTGAATATTTGAAAGCCCTTCCAAATATATTTCGTGAGTTTCAATAACAAGTAACTGGATGTGGCATTATAGCAATTTATAATCACCTCCTAAAATGGGGGTCTAAATTAATCTTTCTACATCTCATTAGTTTAGCTATCAGAGATCTTTTACAAGATAATTGGCTTTCAGTGCCTTTAATTTAATTTAATTTATTAATATCTTACATCTATATTTCATAGATACTGTTTTAATTATTGAACTGATACATCTCAGAAACATAATTCTTTTATACAGCACCCAACTTTTGCTTTTAGGGCTCGAGAGGCTTTTTAAGATGTTTTAATGATAAATAATAAGTTCTTGTTTGTGTTTGCCTTTACAGTTAATATCAATTTACCTTTGGCTTAGGTTCTCGTGAGGGGAAATTAGATCTTATTTTGGAATTAGGACCTTGGAACATTCTGCTTAGCAAATGAGGCTAATTTCATTCTTATAACACAACTTGTTATGCAAACTTTATAATGCTGCCAAAGGACAGATAATGGACGGCCAAGCTAATAAAATAATGTCTAATGGATAGTCAATTAATGGCTGGCAGACACATATGAAAACAAACTTGGCAAGCAGCAGCGTGAAGGAAACCCTGTATCCCATGGGTTTGTATCCCACGACTGAATTCCCTGGCGCCAGGGACTCATCCCATGGCCTCTGCTCCCCCAGGGCTGCCCCCAGGCCTCTGTGAACTCGGGCTGTGAGGAAGCAGCCGGGTCCCCTTGCAGCGAGGACAGACAGACCACCAGGCTGTGTGACCCCAAGCGCTCACTTCCTTGGGAAACTCACCTAAAAATACGTCCTCTCCTACGGCCGAGCAGCAAGGCAGAAACATCTGACAGTGAAGGTAATGATGATAACTGCTGTTTAATGAATAATCCAGGGTAGTTTTAATATTTCAGCTCCCCCTTTCCTCCCCAGGCTCTAATGCAGTCTGTAAGAGCTGCACTGCTACCCCAAACTGTCTCCCTTTGCCATTACCTCTCATGTCTTCAGCAGGTCTTGTTAGTGACAGGGTGCGACTGGGGCAGGGTGCAGAGACACACCTGGCCCAGGGACACGGCAGTCTCTGTTGTGCTTGGGCACCTGCTCAGCGGGAGCCAGTCTGGGCACTGAAGGGCTGGGTCACCCCCTGCTTTGGTGGCCCAGCTGAGCTGAGAACTGACAGCCCATGACAGCAGCGAATTTGCATCTTGCACCCAGATGCCCTCGGGGGACACCCTGCAGGCAAGAGGTGTTTTGAGGCTGACGGGGTTTGGCCTTTCACACATAGTAGGAATCAAGTGGGAGATGCCCGAGGGGAGGAAGCCTCCGTCGAACCCCTCCCTGAATTCCCCTTCTGACTGCCCCGCCTTGTGCGGGCTGCGGCTGTGACCCCAGCACCTCTGTGGGACCCAGAGCCAGCTGCTTCCCTGCCAGCATCAGCTCCTGGTGGCCCTCGGAGGGTCCCCGTGGGCCCAGGGGTGCCGAGCTCCGGGAGCGGCGGGACTCGACACAGCCGGCTAGGAAAGAAGCCCAAGAACCCCCTCTGGCGTCAGGAGGGACCGTGGCAGAGGCTCCCTGCCCCCGGGCTGCTCGTGGCCTTCCCGGAGCGTCTCCTGCCTCCCCCTGCCCTCCTGGCAGAGGGGTCCTGGGCCCCTGCAGGGAGCGTGCGCTCGAGCCACCCCGAGCACAGGCACCAAGCTCGGGTCTCCTGCACTGTGCACCGCTGCTCTGCTCTCTCCCTGGCAGAGAAGGGCAGGGGACTTCCTGCCGCGCTCTCATGGTGCCTTTTGGACAGTTTTAGTGGCCTTTCGCATTTTAGCAACATTTCACCATTTAAAAATATTTTTAAGAGAATAAAAGCTGCCACTCTTTCCTCTCTCCATCCCTACTCCGCACGCTGCAGACTTGCTTTGCTCTTTTATGCAGAGCCAGCTGCAAGCAGGACACATGGAAAATGTGGACGCTCGGCGAGCAAAGAGTTCTGCTGACGACCAGGGACAGGCAGCACGCGGGCATCGAGGTGTCCGAGCGGCCCCTGGGCAGCTCTGCGCTTCGTGTGGGTCGTGCTGGGAGAGCGTCCTGCTCCGCAGCCGCCCCGGAGGCTCCGGGCATGGCAAACGCAGCCCGAGGCAGGTCCTGGAGGGCCGGTTACTAAAACTGTGCCAGCAATGAGATGTACGGGCGATTAATCAGATCAGAAAGAAGGCCAACTGGGTTCGTTTCAGATCAATCTCAAGCAAACATTTCTGGTTGTTTGGGTTTCACAGCAAAATGAAAAATCACCCCAAAAGAGGTTTCTTGAGGTCAGCCAGGAGGGTTTCACTCTATTCAGTTTAACCCCTCCTGTCTGAAATGCTGATATAACTTTGCTGACTCAATACGAAAATTTTTGCTCAATCCAAACCAGTGTTTTCCATGAATAAATGGCTGATCCCACCACATCCCTGAGCTCGAGTCTCCCACAAGCTGGGGTGGCTGTTTCCGTCCAGGTCAGCTCATGGCTGTGGTGCTCTCGTGAGAGCTACGAGGGGGCTCTTCCCAAAAATGCACCAGGAAAAAACCATTCTGCTGCCCCACAGGCCTCTCGCTGTGCAGAGAAGAGAAGCGAGAGGTCCCGCACATGAGCCAAGGCCTGCATCTGCTCCTCTGTGTTTCCGCCACTGCAACACAAGCCGTTCAGCCCAGCCTGCCAGGGAGCAGGGCGGCTGGAGTCCCTTGTCCCTCAGAAAAAAGAAAAAAAGTAAAGTAAGGGTCCATTTCTTTTGGGAAATTAACCAGCGATAGCACTTGCTGCCTTGGAAGTCAGGTGCACAGGCAATGAGCACTTCATCCTAGGAATCGCACTCCAGAGCAGTCCCACTCCAGCTCTTCTCCTTTAGCAATGGCACCTGCAGCCGGGTCCGAGCCCTGAGGACTGCTCTTTAGGGCATCTTAAAATTCTTGCTATTTCCAACAGGATCAAGTTGCTTAACCATTTGTGTGCTGGAGCCAAGAAGTAATCTCAGAAGGCAAACGAGAAAGGAGTGCGGAGCAAGGAGGCCAACAACAGTGGCACTTCCATGGCTTCTGCTGTGCTCTCCCAGCCCTGCCCTCGCCCACACGGTGGCCCCAGCGGACTGAGGCTGCCCCCTGCTCCCCGCACCCTCCCTGAGCTCTGGCCATGCTGGGAGGCACCTGTGGCTGCACCAAACCCACGCAGGGACGGTCCCATGTGGAGGCCTTGGTCTCCTCCTGAAGGTGGGAGCAGATCAGCCCTCACAGAGCACGCTGGCTAAGAATGATAACAGCGTCCACGAGAAAACACAGGGGCAGATGCCTTTTAACAGAACCTTGTTGTCCTGAGTCCTGATAACGGCCTGGTTGTTGGGGGATTATGGTGCAGTTTATAGTTGGCCTCATTGTAACTTTCATCTCAGCTGCCTGTGGTTGCTGACGTAGCCGGATGGAAAGACTCAGCGTGCAAATCCTCCCGTGGAAAAACCTTGGGGTGCCGCCTTAGTGGGTGCTGCCTTTGCCTTTGCTGTAAGGGCAGCTCATCCTGTGGGGCAGAACCCAGGTGCCATCTCAGTGGTCTCAGGGCAGATGAGCGACGGAAGCGACAGAGCTGCTGCGGTGCCTGCCTGCCTGGTTTCCCCAGGCGAGCCGAATGCTGCTGAGCCGAGTCCCTGTGACCCCGCGCTCACGTGTGGCCCCGGGAGGTGCCCGCAGCTCACCTCATGCTGACGGGCAGGGCTCCCGTCTCCGCAAGCCGGGATCAGCCTAAGGCTCCCAAGGTGCGTCACTAAGGCTCTTAGGGCTGAACTGCTCCCCGCGTGCAGGCGCTGAGGGCGCTCGGCCGCAGCGGTGCTGTGCCCGGCTCCCCGCTGCCCGTCCCCGTGCCAGCCCCGGCTCCCCTCCGCGCTCCCCGCGTGGTTTGCTGGGTGGTCCCTGCACGCGCTGGCTCTGCCGCGCGCCCCGGGCGGGTGGTCGCCCTGGCAGGCACAGGCTGCGCTCGGCCGCTGCCTCGCTTCCGGGTGCGAATGCAGGCGGGCTGCAGCGTGAGGGGCCTTTTGCCTCCGGGAAAATGCTCCACACACAGGCTGGCCGTGGCGAAATAGCTCTGCCGGGTGGTCTAGTACGTGGGTTAATATGGGGGGCGGAAAGGCAGGTGCTGAGTCGTGTCAGGCCCAGTTGTGTGTAAAAATATAATGTTCCATATGTCTTAACATAATAAACACATTAAACAGGAACGGGGTGTGTCTCTACCCATCTCCAAGGCTTTATATAGTCCGAACGGTGTTTTTTTTCTTTTTTAACCAAGTGGAAGTAGAGCAGTGTGCTGGTTTCAGGGGAGAGAAAGGAGTGGGAGGCAGAATATCACATCCTATTTCCTCTTTTAAACACTTGGCAAGGGAGCGAACTTTCCATTCCCATCTGGCACAAGCAGACTAAACACAGGTTCCCTTCTGATAGCCATCTGCGCTCTCCTGCTACCTTTTCCCATCAGTCCTCGGCAGACAAAATGCAAAGCTGCGCACTATTTAAAGACACTCCAACACAGAGAGTGTAACCAAACCATCCCTTTTCGTTACCTTCCTCCCGGCTTGGGCGTGGGGAGAGCCAAGCCAAACAACAACCGCGGCTGATCAACGGGCTCAGCACATGAAAGCGGTTCCGCTTCCTATCTGCGGCCGCGCAGATGTTGTTTATCTTGGATCTTCCCGTGCTGGTGCCGGGGATTAAATCGCAGGCTTTCCGTCGGGCTGGGAGCGACTGCTGTTCTCCTGAGGAGGCAGCGCAGGTCCCTGCAGCCCCCTGCCCTACCCGTCTCCCCCGCGGTGCCGCGGCCTGGCCGCGCTGGTGCAGGACAAGCGAGCGGGACCCGCTGCAGCCCGGGGATGTTGATCGCTGACGCCAGCGAGCTGAGCCCTGGCGGGGTTGTGACGACCACGGTGCATGCTCGTCACAGACCGTGCGGCCCGCGGGCCTCTTCCCTGCGCGCTGGGGCGCGTGGCCCCGCGCAGGGCGGGCCCCGGGCAGCGTGTGCAGGCGCCGGGCAGCGTGTGCAGGCGCCGGGCAGCGTGTGCAGGCGCAGGCCGCGAGCCGGGCGGCTGCAGGGCTGCCCGCTGCCCGGCAGGGAGCGCGTACTCGCCGTCCAAAGCAGGCGCCCGTGTGGGAGGAGGACGAGGCACGGAGGAGGAGGAGGAGGAGGGCGGCGAGCAGCCCGCCTCACCGCCCAGCACACGCAGCTCTCCTCTCCCTCGTAGCGGGTCGAAGCCTCCTCCGAAACCCGCTCACGCTCCTGCTCCAGGGCGGTCTCCCCATGCCGGAGGGGGCAGCGCCTGCAGCTCTGCCAATGCAGCGCGGCAGCCGCTGCAGCCTGATCCCTGTCCCGATGCTCCTGCCGGGCCCGGGCTGCTGCACCTAACATAGCTGGAGCAGGGATGGGGCTGCGCTGGGAATGGGGTGTCTCCTCCTAGCAGAGATGCCCTCCATGGGGCACGGAGGTTGGTTTTACTGCTGCTCTGATTCCACCTCAGTCAGAAGCAGTCGGTCCGCAGCGAACTCAGCACCCTCTTGGGGCAGAGGCAACTGCAAGCCCGAGCCCCACGGGGAGAGACCCACAACCAATGGGGGAACCAGCTCGCTCCCCACTGTCCAGCTCCATCTTTGCTCTGGGGTTGGGTCACGAAGCAGGGAATGAGGGGCCTTCCCAGAGCACAAACAGCGGATTTGCCACTCGTTCCCGGTGTCCCCAGAGAAGCACTTAGTGCCCCGATCTCTGCCTTGGTGAGAGCCATCAGGGCAGAAGGCAGAGGATAACTGGCCTACGCTCCTAAGTAGGAAGCTGAGGATTTTATGGGATTACTTCTTGCTCCTTGACAGATGTAGGTCTTTTTAGGTCGGGGCTAAGGTCGCCGTCGAGCATCATGGTTTCATTTACCAGGCGTCGGCAAGACTCTGCCTGCACGAGTGGTGCATGAGCACCCACGGCTGGGGGGCCACGGCCTGGCCCCCCGCGCTCCCATCCCACGGCACCCCCCATCTCCAGGGCGAGTGGAGCTGGACAAGGCCTGCAAGGACCTGGGCACCCTCAGGGGCAACGTGGCTCTCGCTCTGACTTTGAAAGGCTTTTTCCCAACAATCGGCGGAGCTCGGCGCTTTGCCGTCGATTTGCTGGCCTCAGCTGTTCTGGCTCCTTGGGAATCAGTCCTGCTGCGCTCGGGGGACTCCTCCGGCCGCCCCTCGGCGTGCACATCGTGTACGCACGGACACTGCGGAGCCACGGAACACAAGGGCGGCAAGCCAGCTCATGCCGGCTGCGCCGCGGCCCCGCGTGGGCCAGCCCCAGAGCGGGGCAGAGGCTGCGCACCGCGGGCCCGCGCTGAGGGCTGACGTGCCCTCGCGCTGCCGGCGCTCCAGCCCCAGCTCCGACACGGCCATCGCTGCGGCCCAGATCCAGCCATCTCCCAGGGCACCGGCCGGTCAGAGAGGGCCCTGAATTTAAATTTGTTAAAATAACTTTTTGCAAAACATTAGACCGAGAAAAAAAAAACCGTTTCCATGGTTTTGTTTTTAAATTCTGAATGGGAAAGAGTTTATTTTTTCGCTCGGAAACTTTCCCTGTAGGATTCGCGGTCCTGGCTGGGAGATAGGAGCTCCCGAGTTCCTTTCCCAAATGGAGGCGACCCCGCGCCAGTCACGTCGCCTCTCGCAGCCCCGCTTGCCCCCTTGGCGGCCGGCTCGTCGGCACACCGGCCCTGCCCCTTGATCCTGCTGGGGCAGCTTAAATTTAAGCGGGCCTCAAATTCAGGCAACTTGCATCACTTCAGGTGAATCGTGGTGGAAAACGCTCTGGGTCCAGACAGGAAGGGGAAACCTGCGCCCACGGCCCGGCTGCAGGATTATTTCCGTGCCGGCACTGCGGGTGGGCACAGATGCTCCCATGGGAAGAGTGAGGGCCCTCGCCTCACCCGCCGGCTGCTCTCCCCGCTTTGGCAGTTGGGACTTGCAGCAGAGGAGCGAATCGCTGCTGTCACTTGTTTGTCTTGCATTATTTTTATATTCCCCTGAAAACCAAAATATTAGAGATTTATAAAAAAAAAAAAAAAAAAAAAAAAAAAAAAAGAAAAAAGGAAGAAAAGCCATAAGAGTTCATCTGGTTTCAGTGCTTTCAATCAGCTGGAAATCTGTTTCCCCAGCTGAGAGTCCAAGTGCTGCTGTTTGTGCCCCCAGGTGACAAGGGCGTCCCCATGCCCCCATGCAGGGAAGTGAAGGATCTGGTGAGCACATGGGATGGGCAAGAAAAGCGGGAGTCGGGCCGTGCCGACTCCTATCGCCAGAGCCCACGGCAGCCCAAAAGCAAAGCCCTCGGAAGGCACCGGGCAGGACTCGGCCTCGCTCCCAGCTCTGGGACGGGGCAGGAACGGAGCAGTTCCTTCTGGCTTTTTGTCGAATTGAACCCCAAATCTGATGCCGTTTTATTTCCTCTCCCCGTGTGCTGCCCTGCAGCTGCGTGCTGCACGGATGTTCCCCAGCTTGGCAGGACCCGAGGGGTGGGAATCCGGCCCTGTAGGCTCGGGGTCAAACGAGCTGATGGTCGGCACACAGGGGCTCGGAAGCGGTGGCCCCACCGCTGCAGGACTAACGGGGCTCCATGGCCTTCGTCCCCTCTAAAGGCTTAGCTGCCCAGGGAGCATTTTCTGATTAAGGCATGGGGCAAAATTCCCCTCCGCATGGACCACCCTCGGCTAACATCCCCTCACGGAGGAGCCAGAGCGAGTGTGCCAAAGCGCTGCCGATGGTCAGGCACAGGAATAAACCTCTGGAATAAACCAAGGTGAGTAATAAATGCATCAACATGCACGGCTCCCTACAGGAATTGTCCAGCCCCAAGGCCGATGCTCTCACCACGCCAGTGGGAAGCAATCCGCCCAATCGGCACGGATGGGCTAGGGGCTTTCTGAGAATGTTTCCCCCAAGGAAGCCGTCATGGAGGTGGAACCACAAACCTAGGTGGCTGTGCCACCCCCCAGGTGCCAAGCCAGCCCTGCCTTTCCCACACCTCCCACCCCCAAGGCATCCCCAGCCCCTCTGCAGACCACGACGCACCCACTGAGCTGCCCCATGCTTCGGGGCGCCGCTTCTCCCCTGCCACGCCGTGCCCCCCGCTGGCCCAGCGTGGACGGGCGCTGGGGACGCGCTCGCTGTGGCCGGAGCTCAGCACCGGCGGCGCCGCCTTCGCCTCTCGCGGGGGGCTCGTCTGCACCCACCCAATTCCGACGCGCTTGCAGGGGCCAGCTCAGCTCCTTGTGATTCATTTTAATCTGGCACAAAGACGGCGCTTGCTGAATCCCGATGCAAAAACACCCACATGCGCTGCCATTATATAATATGAATCTAAGAAGATTAAATTATCCGGTCTGAGGAACGACATGCACGCATGTACGTACACATTTCCGTGCAGGCGGAACTGAGGACAAGGTCTCTCTTGCATTAAACTTTTCAGTGCTGGTGCTCAGGCCCTGGGGCAAGGGATGTCTGCGCACTGGCACGTATGCGTACGAGGAACCGGGGCGGCTGCGTTCGAGGGGGCAGCGCGGTAACCGCAGGGATCGCTCACCAGGCGCGTGCTCAGCGATCCCCGTCACTGGCAAAGACCCAGTCTTACTTCCCCCTGTGCCTTTGCAGGCTACATAGCTCCCCAAGCAGCACAGGAGGGAAGCGGGACCCGCCGGCCTAGGGCTAGGGGCTCCCCGTGGGGTCGGGGAGCAGAGGAGGTGGCGGTGACCAAGGCCAGCGGAGGCGCCTGCCCCGTGCCGGGCGCTGCGCGTCCCCGCGGAGCCGGCGGCCGCTGCCTTGTGGACCCGCTCTGGGCTTCGCTGCATCCGCTGCGGCCTGAGGCTTCTGCCCAAAATGCACTTCAGCCACGACTGCCCACAAGCCTCTCACGTTTTCTGGCAGCAAATGGATTTGCCTTCTTCTCTTCCTCTGCCCTTATTGATTCCCACTGTTTTGCTAAATATAGCTTGGCCTTGGGTAGCTGCTCCTTCTCTTTTCCTCCAGCTAAAGGTTCTGTGGCAAAGATTTCCTGTGGAGCAGGACCGGGCCTCTACTATCAATTTTAGAAGTTGTGGCATTTATAAAGCCCCCCGTCTCCTGGCTGCAGACATTGGGAGGGAGAGTGCCAGGCTGCAATGAGCTTTTGAGCTAGCCCCAAACCAGTGACACGTCGCCTTGTCTACCCAGGTGCCAGGCCCACGTTCCCACAGGCCCCTCCTCCCAGGGAAGCATCTCTCCATGCGCACCCTGTCCTCACACTTGCACCAGGCTAGTGCAGTTGCCAAGGGGGCTGGCCCATTCCTCACACTCCCGGCCCCTCAAAGACACCAGTGGTGCCACCTTTTCCCATTTACCCCTGTTTTTGGGCCTGTGGCTACATGCTGCCCTAAGATGATTGCACACTGTTTGCAGCCCTGGGGACCCATGGAGTGTTGGGGATCTGCATCCCATGGACACGGTGCCCCCACAGGGGGGTCTCACCAAAAAAAAAAAAAAAAAAAAAAAAAAAAAAAAAAAAAAAAAAAAGAAAGAGATTAAATCCCGCCTCTCATGAGGGCGCTGGAGCGGCTGGAGGCAAGGGCAGGGGCTCCGCATCGCGACGTGACTCCCAGTCGCCACCGGCCGCGGCAGCACCATCCCGCGTTCCCGCGTTCCCGCTTTCCTTCCTCCCTTCCCTCCGCTCCCTCCTCCTCGCCCGCCCTCGCGCACGCCAGAGCCACGCGGGCTCCCGCCACGGGCGGCGCGCGCGCCGGGGCCATTCATGAAATGGATGACGTCGCGCGGGGTGGGCGTGGCCCGCGGCCCGGCCCCGCCCCCGGGGCTATATAAGGGTCGCGCGGCGCCCGGCGCGGCTCGCAGGGGCGGCAGCGGCGGTTCCGGCGCGCTCGTGTCCGCGGCGCTTTCCGTGGGTGCCGCTCTGGGTCGGTGCCTGCCCCGCCCCGCCCCGCCCCGCCCCGCCCCGCTCCGCCGGGACTTCATGTCTGTGCTCTGCCCCCTGCCCTGGTGAGTGGGGCGGGCAGGAGGGAGGGGGAGCCCCTGGGGCAGCCGCGCTGCGCGGGGCCACTCCCGTGGCCGCCCCTCGTGGCGACCGCTTCCGCGGGGCCCCTCCCGTGGGCGCTCCGTGGGGCGGCGTGAACGGAGCCCGAGGAGAGGAGCTTCGGGGATCCGCTTCGCTTGTTCGAGGCGTTCTTGGGGTGGGAATTGCGCGGCGGCTGCGAGCGCTGGCGCAGCCCGCGCCGCCGGTGCGCGCGGCCCCGCGGTTGTAAAACGAGTCGGTGGGAGCCGGAGCCCCGAGAAACGGCGACCAAGAAACTCCAGCGTCGCACCTATGGCCCGTGGGGATGTGCGTGGGACGCTGCTCTGCCGCTCCGGGGGCAGGACTCGAGGAAGTGGGGTGGAAACTGGCTGCCTGCTGTTAAAACCTCAGCAGGAGCCCCCAGGCAATGGGCTCGGAGAGCAACGGGGGTGCTGTGCGTGGGTGCTGGACTCACCCCGTGCCGAGGTGCTCCCCTCCCTTCTCCAGAGGACGGGAAGGAAGGAGCTGGGAGCCGCTTGGTCACCACTCCTGCTGTAGCGTCCAGAGCCACCCCGGGTTTTGCTCAGCCCTTCTGGAGCCCTTGGGTGATTTCAGTGCTGTCTTTGGTTGCAGCTCTGATTATCTGAGATCAGCTGAGATGACTGAAGTGATGATGAACACCCCGGCCATGGATGAGATCGGGCTAAGCCCCCGCAAGGACGGCCTCTCGTACCAGGTAAGCGCCTCTGCAGCGCATCCCCAGGGCGCCCAGGGCTGGGGCGAGCTGGGCGCGATGCACCTCTCTGCAGCCTGGCCTAACAGCCAGGCTCGCTGCAGCGAGCGCTAGTCAGCAGACTGGAATGCTTGCTTGGCAGGAGCAATTTGTCTGAAACACTGCTCGCTTTCGGGCTGGATCCGTGAAGGACTTCGTTGCTTCTCGGGTGATGAAGCTCCTGCTCGTTTAGCATTCTTGGTGGCCCAGCAGGAGACCTGCTAAAGTAGGATTTGCTCCTGTCACAAGGGGGAGAAGGCTGAGGGGCATACACGTGTTGTCTGGAGCAGATGGGAGCTGTTTATATGGCATGGAAATCTTGTCTCTTCCTGACTGCTGTGGGCAAATCTGAGGGGACTGATGGTCTTCTGTAGCACAAGGTACAAGCAAAGCCAGAGACAGCTTTGAGAGGTCAGAGGAGATTTTGGGTACCTGGAGGTGGGAGCTGCTTTCATGGTGCAAGTTGTGGGTGATGCCTGTGGGTGATGTGGATGTTATCCTCTAGATCAGTGGCTGGGGCTAGCAGATCATCTTAGAAACTGCTTTTACTCTTTCTACTTTAGCTTCTGTCTCATATTTCCTGGCTTATGGTTAATCACGGGACATGTGTGTGCATCAGACTGGTTTTCCTGGCTCTTCCAGGAAACTTGTTGATGAGATTTAGCCTGGGAGTTGAGTGCCTGCAGACGACTTGCATCTGGTCTCAGCTCTTAAGGGTAGATCCTGATGCAGAGCTCTTCCCTTGCAGATGTTACACAACCTTCACGGAGGCCCTTGCTGTAAGTGTGCATTCAAATTAGGTGTGCTGTTGTATGCTTGCGTATTTAAGTCTGAAAAATGAGCCGCGAGTCTATAACAGTGAGCTGAAGCATGAAATCAAGTGAACTTTGGGCTGTAGCTTGGGCCTCCAGTGTAAGCCAGCGCTGCAGGGAAGGAAAGGAGATGCAAAGCTGCACTTGGGTCTGCATCTGGGCCATGCAAGCTTGGTTTATTGCCTGCGTGTAGGAATAGCTGTGCTGTTTTAGTGCTCTAGTTAAAGGAAAGCATATGGCTTTGCTCTTTTCCTTTCCTGTGGAGGCAGCGTGCAACAGTGGGAATGGTCATTAATCCTGAGATGATTGGACTAAACCCCATGTGCTGGATGTTCAAGCAATTGTGTTAATGGGTCACCGTATGAAGGAGCTTAACTTGGGCAGGTCAAATGCTTCTGTTTACTTCTCCAGGTTCTTCAGTTCTGCCCCATGTGTCAGAATGCAGGTGCCCCGCTTGCTCTAGCCATTGCCTCAGCAAGGCTTCTCCCCACAGCGCTAAGGACCTTGATAAATCTGTTTGGATGAACTGGGGCTGTTCAGTCTGAGTGTGGAGGGTGTGAGTCAAACTCTGACGACTCACATCTATGCAGGGCTTATGCCTCTTGGATCTCTCTGTAGGGCTCTAGTCATGGATTGTTTTTTAAAGGTGATCTGCAAATGTGTTAACAGTGTGCCTACCAGTAAGTAGTCTGCTGCAGAGCAAGCCAATTTGATGGCAAAAGGCTGATTTTGGTGATCGTGCAAAGAAGTTGCTGTCTGGATTGAGGGCCAGAAATAGAAGATCCTGATAGGATACGAGCCATGTGTGGGCTGTGTATAAGGTCTGCCACTAAATCAGGTTAGTGCAAAGAGGATTGGAGAGCAGGCTGCAGCCGCCTTCTAGCAGTTAGGCTGAAAATGTTGCGGCATAAATCAAGGTAAGTTGAAAACATCCTTAGACAGTTGAAAATGTAAGTTAAAATGGCAAGGACAAATATAGGCAGCACTGTGAACACCTTGTTCTGCCTCAGACTTTGGCACTTTTTGCTCTGTCCTGCTGATGGAGAGACTGCTTGGTACATGGAAAAGTGTATGCTAGTGTGAGTGCTGTAGTGCAATGATTTAAACCCAGACAGAGCTAATGGCGCATGACCGCATCTATGCTGAGACTCACTCTTAGCTGCATATTCCTCCACCGATCCACAGCTGGGCTTCCAAGGTGCAAGTGTAATAAGTTGGCTCCGGGTGGCAAGAGCATAGGACTGAGATGGGGAGAGACAGACTTCCCAAATGCTTCTCTTGCAGCAACAGATCTTGGATTTTCTGTCACTTTGAGATGACCATAAACTGGTGTTGAAAGTGCTGTCTTCTGGATTGTGTGGAGGAGGACCTGCCTGGGAGTTAGTCCCCTGGGGGCTGGCAGTGAGATGGGGGTTGGCTTCTGCCACATCCAGATGCGAGGTGGCCTGGGTGAGGGTGGTTCAGTGGCTCTGCTGAGTTGTGAAGAAAATCAGCGTGTGCTGCAGGCAGGCTGGTACCAGCAGTACTGCTCTAAGGTGTCTTGGCTGTTACCAGGAGGTAAACTGCAGATACAAATAAATTGTAGTGAGTGTAAACTTTGCCTTGCTCCCCTGCTCCGTGGAGTTCCCTGAACGTCAGGGTTGTTCCCGTCTGTCCTGGCGAGTTCCCACAGTTATACATGCTTGTCCTTCTGCCTCGGCACCACCTTACCCCTGTGCTCCCGTGCCTGCCCTCTTGCACTGGTGTCTGTCCAAACATGAACCAAGGCGTCTGGCACTAACGGCACCCACTAGTGAAGCTGCCTGGCCCTCTGCGGGCTGGTTGTCACTGCTTGCCAAGCTGGGATGTGGAGGCTCAGGCGGCACTGCTGGCCTGCCTGTGGCTGCTGGGTTGCCTGGGTAGGCCTGATTTTGGAGGCAATTTCCGCTATGGAAAGGCGGTGTGTGTGCTGCTGTCTGTGCAGAAATCTGTGTCCAGATGATGTGTACCAGGCTCGCGAGCTAATGCAGCGCCAACTGGAGAGCCTTGCTCTGTTTTTATTCCTGGGTTTGCCATGTAAAGCTGCGCTCGCAGCCCCTTGAGGACGGTTCAGCCAATGGGTTTAAAAGGCCTGGGCAGAAGTGAATGGCAAAATCGGGGCACCAGCCTCCCTGAGCAGGGAAGCACAGACAAAACAGAAGATGCAGCTGAAAAGATGATGTCATGCTGGGTCTTGTGCCTGCAGTGAAGAGCTATTTCTGGCTCTTTAATAGATGTCCCATAATTCCCATGGGACTACTAAACAAAAACTCGTTGAAATGCAGCTGATGGCTCGAGATGCCCCTGCTACAAGCAGATGTGCCCATGGAGGCCTCCGCTTGCTTCCTGTCTTGCAGCCTTCTGCCAGCTGGGCCTTTTTGCTGCCAGTTGGAGCTAGGACATGGCTTGCTTTCCTCCAGCCCCTAGACAGACCCAGCCTCCGAAGGGCCTAATCAGCCCTCTGCCAGCTCGTCCTCCAAGGCTGTCTCACAGCGGCACGCATGGCGCTCCTGAAATTAGCCATGTTCGCGACTGAATTAATCATTCCACTGCGCTGTTGTCAAAACAGAGTCTTGACCCGAATTGCGCCTTGCTTCTTGGAAGTGGAGCCACGTCTGAGCACAACTGAAAACACTTTGATGCCCAAAGAGTTTATTTCTGAGCAGAGTGCGTGTCCCGAGTGCAGCCGGGGGGTATGTGTGTGCCTGCAGACTTGCTGCTCGGCTGCCAGCCTGGCTTGCTTGTTGTACACTATCTCGGGCTCCCCTTTAAGAGGAGAGTGTGGGGTGTGGAGTCGGAGCCTGTCTCCAGCCATCGGCTGGGCTGGGTTGTCATGGGGAGTTTGAGCTCTTTTAAGTTGCGATTGCATCATGGGGGGAATCTGTCTGGGTTAATCACAGCCGCAGCTTGCTGTGAATCACGTCAGGCCCGATCTAGGTAATAGCTTTAGTGCTCAGGGCAGTGTCTATGGCAAAAGCTTGGGTTTTCCATCTTGTTGGGGAAATTGGTTGCTGTGAATGTGACACCGGGGTTTGGTGGGAGAAGGTGGAAAATTGAGGTTTCTCTCTGTGTGTGTATGGTTGTAAGGCGCTTCGTATTTGTGCAGACCTGATGTGTGCTGCCTGAAGGTCTTGGCCCCGGCCTGCAATAATGGCTCATGATGCTGAGTGAGTTTAGGTAATTTCACCTGCTTCCCTTCTACAGTGCATCGCATAGCCAGTGCCTTGCTACTAAAAAGATGTGTCATTAGTAGTTTTAATCTTTTTAGCCTGAGTTTGAATATCCCAGTGCTTTACATCTTAAACTGAAGTCAGAACTGAGCAAAGGAATAGACAGAGCCAAAGCAAATCTTGTTCAGCGCTATGCAAAACAGTACGCCACTGAAACTGAGACTGAAGAGAACAGCTCATCATGTTTTTCTCTCCTAACTCAATGCCTTGTTGCTCTGGAAAATTGTGATCATGTATGAAGTTTAGTTGCCACTGTGCCCAAGACGGGGCAAACTCATTGTGGAGTTTTCATACCTCATAAATTGGAACTCAGTTGCAAGTGATGGCTACTGGAAGAGCAAAACTTTGCAGGGCTGTTTCTTGTTGCTGGAAAACCTCTCCAAAGTGACTTAGGAGATTTAAGTATTTCCTGGAATGCATGGTTTCTCTGACATTGAAATTTTATATTGAGACCTTAAATTCAGATTTGTTTTGAAATATTAACTTGATACTGCTGAGCAGTCACAACTCTTTAGTATAAGAGGATGGACACTTACATTGTGCTTACAGTATGGCTTTACACTGTATCTAAATTAAGTCCCTCAATGTGGATCTTTAGCCTTGTATTAGTATTGCCACAGTGAAATAAAGTTTTCCCCAAAGCAATAATTTAATTTAGAAAGACCCTTTTTGCTCTGAAAAGTTTTCAGGCTCCTGGTGGGTGGGGGAATGCACATGTGGAAGTTGTTTTGAGTTTACAAGTGTCATTTTGGATCATGGTAGCTCTGCAGTGAATCCTTTTAATTGTCTGACAGCCCCTGCTTTTGGTGTTTCGCTGTTCCTATGAATACTCAGCCTCCCCAAGGCAATGAGAACTTTCCATTCTTGTTGCCAAGACTTCATTCAAGGAGAGCAGGGCAAGATCATCCAAAACAGAGGCAGACATGATCATCTTAAAGTCTAAGGCTTTCAGCTTGAGTATTGCCTTTCAGCTGGAAAGGGCATTGAAAAGCAACAACAGCAGGCAGGGGGGCGACTTGTGTCTCATCTGGAACAGGCAGTGGAGATTGTTCTCAACAGACGGTCTGGAGCGGCCCATGGAAAATACTCTTGCAGTAAGTGCAAGGCTGCTGTATTACAGTTTAAGGAGCAACACAACACTTCCTCTGTGGGCTTTAAAGATGCCACTGTAGGCTAGAAATGAGGGCTCGGCTACAGATATACAGCTCTGCAGAAGCAAGCACAGTCCCTCCCCTTGCATTGGCTGTGTGTGGGTAGGGGGAATTTCTTGGGTTTCTAAAATAGATCTTAGCTGATCCCCTCCACCAGCCTGGTGGTGGTGTTTTTTCCCTGTCAGGTGACCAGATGAGCCAGAAGTCAGCATCTCTCAGCTGTATGCATGGTGACTTGCCCTGATAGACGGGGAGCAGCTAGCCCCTCGCTGCTGTGTCCTCAGGTGATGCTGAGGCTTCACATGGGCTGGGGGGGTGCAAGGAAAGATGACAGCTAGATAAGCTGTTGCTGCTGCTGTGTGAAGGGGTGCCCAGCTCAGGGTCAGGCCTGAGCCTGTGTGTTCCCAGGGGAACGTGTTTCATGTTCCGGTGCCGCCTGTGTGGGATCCTGCACTGCTGGTGCTTGCTCGTCTGTGTTGGAGCCTGGTGCCTTAAGCTTGGCTTATTGGGAGTCACTAGGCACGTGCTTGGGGTAATTTCTACCCTTTTGCTGCATATGCAAATGAAATCTTCATTTAAAACCCTTTTCCTTTCGGTCCTTGTACTTTGTATGCTGTGTTGCCCTGCTTGTCACGTGCTAGGAAATCTGCCTTTGTGTATTTTTTCCATTGACTGTCCACACCCCTTGAAAGTGCAGTTGCAACATCTCACTTCATGCTGCCTCTACGATTAAAAAGCATGACTTAGTGGAAAAAATCTTGACCTTCTTGGGTTTGGCCTGTCCTGCAGCTGTTTGAGATAAGATTGTGCTAGCTTTTTATTAAAAAAGCTGCACCCCACATTTTGGGGATACTTGTTTATAAGGAAATGACTGCTACTTAGTTTCTGGAAAAACCTCTGGCAGGCTGTTTTCAAAGAAATTGCTCCAATTTGACCTAATGTGCTTAAAATGATAGCAGCCAAAGGTTAGTTTAATTATTATACTGCTATTTTTCTTGCACAGGAGGCTATTTTCATGACATTATCAGCTTATATAACCTCCTGAACTGCACTTTTTCCATTGCAACCTTCTAAACAATGTAATGTCAAGGGGATTTTTTTTCCTATCCTGAATTTAGATAATGAATTGATGCTTAAGAGCCATCGACTGTACTTCTAGTAACGCCCAGGGTGTCTTAAACTGCTTTCCTTTGGTGGAGCAGAAGCCACACAGCTCTGCAGCAGTCACTGCCTTGCTCATGCTGGGGGTGACCAACAGCAAGTGGTTCACATGCAATGCTCATGTAACGTGGCCCTGCCAAAGGCCTTGCTTGCCCTTGGCACCTGAATATGCAGGAGGTGCAGCCGTGGGAACTGGCCTCGTGTCCCCAGGGTACCAGATGGGGCTGCTGGTGTGCAAAGGCCCGTGCATTGCCTGCATGTTGAGTCACTTTTCTGAGCATCTCTTCCTGGAGTTATTTTCTTGGCTTTCCTTACCCTGGCAGCCTGGTCGCTTTCTCAGGTTACTTCCCTAGCAGCTGATGGGCGCTTAGTCTCCCTCAAGCGTTGCGCTCGAGGAAGGGGTGTAGCTAAGTGCTAGAAGTCGGTGGCTGCTGAGAAGTTGCCCATGTTGTGGCTCGTAGATGCTCTGCTGAAGGACAAGCTGGCTGAACTGCCCTCTGCCTTGGGGTTGGGCCGGCCGTTCCCAGTGTGGTGGGCCCCTGTGTGACTGGCATGAGGAGTGTGGTGCTTTGGGATTAGTGCTCACAGCTGCTGGACAGGATCTTGCTTTTGCACATGGCACCTCAAAGAGCTGAGTAGATCTGACTTGCTCTCAAGCTGAGAAATCAGAATGGTGTGCCTGCCTGAGGCTGCCAGTGCTGTTGTCCAGTGAGCACACTTCTGGGGCTTACCTAAAAATGCCATTTTTCAGAGAAGCACAAATTACCTAAAAGTTACCCAGCTCCTAGATTCATTTGTGGTCTTGAGGTAGAGCTGCTTTGTTGGTCATTTGTCTTTTGGAGTGTTTTAATGCGGCTGTAGTGTGAAATTGGCTTTCTAACAGATGATAACATTTGAAATAAACAGGTGGCAAGAAATTAATACTCTGGTTATCAGTGGGGTACTCCAGTCTGGCAACTGGCTCTTATCAACCAGCAGTTCTGTGTGAGGTGAACTGAGATTTGAAATTCTATCTCTAAGGATTTTTTTTTGCAAGCAAAAGGGAACTTCCCTGTTCAGATGGGCTTGTGCAAGCCTGCTGTTAACACTGCAGTGCAATGGCAGCTCTTGGCCCATGCCTTTGCTTCAGGAGCTAGTGGGATCAAAGAGCAGCCTGGGGGTACTGCCAATGAGTGCTGGCCCTGGTCTGCTGGGCTGCATGAGCACCCTTCTGGCCAGCTGGAGATGGAAAGATGTGCTTCAAGGGGCTAGAGATGAGCAGATCCTGATATTCCCTTCACCTGGGAATGTTCCCTGGCTATGCTGCAGCCCTGAGAAATGCAGGCAGTAGGTTCAGTCTCCAACATCTCTACAAAATGAGTGTCTTCCTGCTGACTGTCACTGCTATATCCAGAAACTGTAGCCCATAAAAGGCTGCCAAGATATCTTTAAAATATAGCTTTTTAACTGTTACTCTAGGTTGATAGCAGTGCTGGGCCTTGGCATCAGACTGTAGCTCTAACTCTTGTTACTGTTTGCCTCCTTTCTCTTCTAGCAGCAGAGTGTGGAGCATGAGTCTGTTCTTGTGTGTAGCTTGACCAGAAGCAGGAAATGAGATGCTAGATTCTCAGGCTGAGATAGCTTAGCTTGCAGGCTCATGAGCATTAATGCAAAAGTGGCGGTGCTGGGAGCTGCGGTGCTCAGATAAAGGAGAGATGTGTGTGAGCACTGTCCAAGCCAGTGTGATTTAGAAGCCTCAGACAGTGCTTATTTCATATACATAGATTAGAGGTACTTATTTACAAGTACTAGGAGCCTTCCCACCACCCAGGGGTTTACCTTGTGTCCAAATGGTGTTCTAGAGACTCAAAATTCTTCAAGCTGGGTTTTGCTGGGTTTAAGGCTGCCTGACAGCAGCTCCTCTCACGGACTGTTTCTTGGCTCTTTCAGATTTTCCCTGATCCCTCGGACTTTGACTGTTACTGCAAGCTGAAGGACCGTCTGCCCTCGATTGTGGTGGAGCCGACGGAGGGCGATGTGGAGAGCGGGGAGCTGAGATGGCCGCCGGAGGAGTTCCTTGTGCAGGAGGAGGAAGAGGAGGAGGAAGAAAGCTGTGACGATGCAAAGAAGGACAACAAGGAGCAATAAATAATGTCATCTGAGGGAAGGCAAGGGACTGCACCCTTCTGAAGGAAGAGCCACATTTTGAAAGTCTTTTTTTAACAAAAAAAGACAAGTTCAATTTTGCACCTGCAAGATCTTAGTTTTTTTTGTATTCTCTGTATCGAGAACTGAAGCCCTCGATGTGACAGAATCACCAGACCTGAGGAAGGAAGGAAGTAATGCAGAGAAATGTTTGCTGTTCTCGAGATCACTATCTGAATTTTTCTGAGGCTGAGGCAGCAGAGAGATTCCAAGTGCATGGTGGAAGGCGAACACGAGGAACGCGTTGCGGGGAGCTTGGGGAGGGGAATAAAGAGAAGTAAAGCGCAGCAGTGTTCAGCCAATAACTGCCTCTGGCTAAAAGCATGAGAATAGAGTCGTCATCTCTCAGATTTGCCTTTCTTAAAGCTTCCATTTTGTGTGTTTGGGGGTAGAAGGGTGTCTGTAGTGAAGTATCACTAAATGCTCTACTGACGAGGGGCCTGTAGATTTTCCCCAGTCCAGCACCTCCTAGAGTAACATGAGCATCTGTAGGAGTAGGATTTCTTGCTCTTGCTGTTGAGCCTGTTCCAGCCACTTTCCCAAAGCTATTGTTTTCCCTCTCTTTGCCTTTAGACTCTTCAGTGCTGAACAGCTGTATTTGCAGGATAATGTTAGGCTGCTGCTTGTCATCTGTGCTGCAAGGCCCTAGTTTATCTTGCAGGTGGTTAGCATGAGGTAATGGGACTCCAATGTGGGGACTCCTGTCTGCAGCAAGAACTAGCCTGGATTTAAACACCTTGGATTTTTCTCTCTTGTTTTATGAGGCCACTATTAGAAGTCTCATCTTGCTATAGTGCCCAATGCCAAGTGCATCTGGAGATGGGCTTTCACCTGCCTCACCTGATGTCTTTGAGGTTCTATGGTCTTGCATGTCAAACTTGCTGCTCACCAGGCTGAGGTCTGGCATGGGGAATCTTCAGCTTTGTGAGCCTGTGGGGCCTCCTCAAAGCCTTGGTGATGCAGGACAGACTTGACTGCTCCCCTGAGGGCGTGGGGATGTGCTGCCAAACCTGAGTGGGAAGGTAGGCCAAGGAAGCCCTAGCAAAGATCATCAGTGGGAGGCTGGTGTTGCAGGAGAAGTCTGCTCTAAGTGTATTGCGTGGAGTGTCCTAGGCAGGAAATGCTTCTGGCTTGTAACAAGGGTGAGAGTTGCATGGGTGTTTAATGAAGTGCAGACAGGTTTGTGAAGTCTGTGGTTATCCTTTCCAGCATATCCTGTTCCAAGGAGGAATAGTCTGTCCCTGCTTGGGGAGGAGGGAGCTCTGCTGCAGGACAGGTTAATGCTTTGTGTTCCTGGAGAGAGATAGTCTTGCAGCTTCAGGGACCAGCTTGGGAGCCAGTGGGTCTTGGAACAGGATGAGAATAGTTACCACTTAAACCAAATCTGGGGGCATGGAAGAGAAAGAAATGTCAAGGCCTTAACCAAACTTTCATAATAATCCCAATGCCACCCCCTCTTTGCTTATAACTGGTTCCATTTTTAAAAAATGACATGTGTGTATTTGTATTTTTAATACCTCATAAGTAGTTAAACGCTGGTGGGGGTTGAGAATTGCTTTTAACATATTGGCAGGATTGTTTTAGTCTTGTCTTGCTTGTGTATAAACATAATGGCAATAACTTATCAGCTCTGCATAACTGTTTCAGGCAGATGAGATAGGAGGCTAGTTAGCACAAAGCAGGAGTAGCTGTGTCCTGATGCCGCAACTGGTCCCTTCCTACTCTGGCAACCCAGAACCAGTTCCATGTGCTCCCTGCCAGCCTTGGGGGACGGTTTGTCCCCGAATGGTCATGATGTAGTGATACCATTTTCTCTGAACAGTGGATTCAGCTGTTGTATCTGTAACACTTGTTCTAGTCTTGCTGTCTTACTGGAATGAGCTTGTACACCTGCATACCAGCCAGTTGTCTTATTTTTAAGTGTTACTCTCTATTGGTCTCCAGTCTGTACCACCAAGTTCAAAGCTGTATATCAAAGATACTACCATGTGGGCAGCAATGAAATGGCAATCCTTGGACTTCAGAGCTGCTGTCTGCCCTAAAGACTTGCATCTTTCTGTCTGCATCCTTTTTTTGGAAGTATTGTGTATATTTCTATTTGTTGTTGAACGTACCTAAAGAACAAAGCACTCCAGTAAAACTCCTCCTGTTGTATGATATACATTCTATATTTCTGTAATTCTTTTTTGAGCCTCAGGGAGAAGCTAGCATTTTTTTCAAACTACATTTTTGTCACTGTGACAGTTGTAAATAAAGTTTGAAAATGCTTTCCAAACATACTGGCTTTGTGTTCTTGCTGCCAAAGAGGGTTGGCTGGTCCTTGTGCTTCAAGTATAAGCTGCTGGTTTGCAAGGCTAATGCAGATATTCTAAGATACCAATGTCCCTCAGAGCTGAGGCTGTTCTCTGAACCTAGGCAACTTTGTGTCTTGTGGTGCATGCACAAATGGGGCTTGTGTGCCAGATTCAGTCTGGAGTGAGGGGCAGTGTCTCTTGCTTTGCATGTTTCTACAGTTCTGCTTTGCTATCCTTATGATCTGGAAAATCTCCCCCTTGGCTAACCTGGCAGAGCAGGAAGTCACTGAGAGCTCTGGCAATTCTTAGTTGTTTGTAATAGCAAAATGGTGCTTGGGTATTTTCTTACCTTTCCCTAAGCAACAAGTATGAAAATGTCCTGCCATGCTGTCTGCTGTCAGGGCCTCAGCCAAGCTGCATGAGGTTGCCTGCTTTCAGCCATTTAAGGTCTAAGGGTGAACTCTTCAGGAGTCATTAGTGCCCTGCAATGCACTCATGGCTGTAGGCTCCAGCTTGCAGTGCTGTCAGAAGGAAACCCAGAGGAAGCTGCTTTTCTGAGGGGGATGATAAGCTTGCTTGGTACTAAGAGTGTCCTGAGTGCAGAAATCTGACCACATCAGGCTTCAGTAATTGATTTTGTGTACCTAATGGGATTAAATTTTCCACTAAGAAAACGAGTGATAAGGACCAAATCTCTGGAATAATTGTGCCTTTCAGATGCAGGGAAAGAGGTTTCTGTGATTTGGTAACAAATGCTAATCTTACCTATGCAACAGGGTTGAGCCTGGAGTTAACTTTACATTAGACCTGTTTAAATATACTAATGATCCTCAGATTAAATGCTTGAGTTGAGGGCATGTTCAACAGGAGCCTCATGGTTGATAGATGTTCAACTCTGTACTTGGCCCTTGTGGATGTTTTCTGCCACAGAAACACCATGCAAAGTGGAACATCTCTCCTTTTGTACTTCATCAGCCTTTAGCTAAGGTGCCTTGATTGTTTTCTTGCCTTCCTTATGCTGAGAGTTGCCTTCCTCAGAGGTACTGCAGCACTTTCAAGGTGAAGTACCAATCTGAAGTCTCTGAAGAGGTGATGTAGTCCTGTCCCAAGATGGTTTTGATTAAAATCAAAAGATGTTTTGGTTAAAATACAGCACTGTTCAGGGAAGAGCAAATGAATTGAACTTACATGCTGCTTCCATGTGTGTTGCATGAACAGGTTCCTTTTGGCTGGTGTTAGAATGATGCTACTCACTGTTTCATGAGGTTCTGAGCTAAACTTGATCTGGAAAGAGGCTGGCCTCTGAGCAGGACACCCATGGTGTGATGATCTGCCTTATGTCAAGACTGAAACAGAGCTGGCAAGACAGCCAAGGCAGGAAGGAAGCTTTTTCCCTGATCCTTGGCTCTGGCTGTTATGGTCAGACTGAAACTTGCATCACCAGCGGAAAATGGATTTGCTGCTGAATGGCTTGTCCAGAGTCACCCAAAGAACTTAACCTTTGGTGGTATAAGGACCCTTTGCAAAGAAGCATGTTTCTTTTCTTCCTGCTCTTGAAAGAAGTAACCCTGCCTCTCGCAGCTGAGATGTTTGTCCTTCTCCACACTCTGCTGAGCAATGGTGGCTGATGGCACAGCAAGCTGTGCCCTGCCACCCTCTCAACCCCTGCACTCTTCTACATATTGGTCTGAGGTTTTCTGTGAGTAGCCACTTCTGTTTAATGGGAGCAAAGCACTGAGTCACTTGAAAGGCACTGAGCAGATGAACCTTTGTCATTGGGCCTTGCCTGTATTAGGGTGCAGTTAGGCCAGAATAGTTGTTATGCAGGAGAGCAAGGACAATTCAGCGCCACTGCTGCACACAGGGAACAACTACTCTGGCTGGGCTTCCTCATGTGAGTGAGTCCTGCTCTGATGTTACCACCCTTCTCACCTCTGTGAGTGGCAGGGCAGCTGGTAGCATCTTTGCCTGCTTGGGTAAGGGTAACCCAGGCTTCCTGTTTGAGTCCCTGGCTGAGGGCAAGGGGTCTATCTCTGTGTGCTGGTGTCAGCCACTTGCCCTGCTCTGAGAAGCCTCCAAGCACAATTAAAAACAAGCCCAAGTCCCCCAAACACAAAATGTGCAAATGAGCAAAATGTGAGTGTGAGGAGCAATGGCCTCATTCATGTGCTCCGAGCTCTCCAAAAGCAATCCTGGAAACCAAACTTTCTATATAAATAAGAGCAGTTACCTAATCCCTAAATCTTTGCTAGAGGAGAAAAGGAAAAACTCTTAACTGCTACATGCTTCAAATGATTGATGACTTTCTGCCTGCATTCAGCTGGGCAGAAAAGGAAAGATGCTTTGAGAAGGCAGAGAGCTGGGACTCGCTACTGGAAGCACTGTGAAGTCTGGTTATTTGTAGATGTGACCCCAGTTGCGGTCCCTGTGTTCTGCAGGATCATCTGAAGGAACTTGGCTCATTTGAGGACAAGCAGCTTGGCTTGGAGCAGCACTTGCTGCTCCCTTGTTTTTCCTCAGCAGCTTAGAAGCACAGCAAGCAACCACTCTTCTAAGATGTATATCACGAGGTGGGCGCTTGGGTGCTGCCCTCACCTCTGAGATGTCTGCCAGTCTTTTTGCAAACTTATCACTGTCGTGTTTCAGAGTTTCCTGGCAAAAAAAGCTGAGAGTGAAGACTAGGACTGCTGCCCTGTCCAGTGAGTGATTTCAGGGTACATCTTGCCTATGATTGTGAGCTGTGTTGAAGCCTGCAGAGATCCCAGGCATGGCCCATGTTGACGTGTGTGATGTCTCCCATGCTGCAGCTCTCCTGGTTAGCTCCTGGTGAGCTAACTCCCATCTGGAAGTGACGCGTGGCACCATGCCCAAGCCAGCAGGCCCTGCAGAGTGACCAGCTTCTGCTTAAGGAGGCATCAATGGCTTTTTGTCTATTCCAGTGAAAAAAATTATCTATGGCTATGGGCAGCCTTTACCTTCAGAAAGGATGAGAGGCACCGTTGCCTGCTGACTGGAGCTGTTAAGTGGTCCCAGAAGATAAGCTGGTTTCCAAAGGATATGAGAAGGCTCCATGCCTTATCCGTTTGCCCCACATGCCTTGGAACAAACCTAGAAGGGGAAGAAAACAGCTGAAAAATAGACAGATATTTGTGTCATCATTTCCAATCAGGTTCCATCCTACCAGTGAAACCCTTTCTTCACCAACCCCAGTTATCAGCCCTTCAGGAGCTGTTTTGTGCCTTTTCCACATTAAAGAAAAGAAACAGCCTCTGTGTACTACTCGGAGTCAGGCAGACCTGTACTTTGTCCGTAGGAGACCACCAGGTTGTACCAGCAGAAGAGGAGAGGGCAATAGCCAATGGGTCAAGCGAGCAGAACCTGGAGGAGCAAACTTCCCGCTATCACAAGAGACACCTGCCCAGCATATCGGGCGAAGCACAGTTAAACACTCTGTTTTGAGACACTCGAGGGGTGGGAACACGGAGCGGGGAGGGAAGCCGCAAAGGAAACATGCCCTGAGCGCTTGCTCACTAACCGCACAGTGTTACCGTAGCAGCGACCATCAGCTTCATCTGATAAAAATAAGCAAGGAAGTCAAGTGTAGAAGAGGCAGAGGATGTCATAAGCCAAGCATGAAAATGTCACAGCAATCTTGCTTTTATTTTCAGTACTTCCTCCTTCAGTCTGCGCTTGACAGGCTCGGGAGCCCTGGTGACTCCTGCTCCATCCATTCCCATCTGTGTGTCCTGCCTTTGCTGGTCTTGCTCCCAAGCATCCCCCAGCCTGGGTGCTGCCCTGGCCCTGCACTCTCATTCAAAATGCAGCTCTCTGGCTCCGTGGGAAAGCTTACAGCTGTGTGGCCCTGGCTGGCCAAAGTGGGGCTGGATGCATGGAAATCACCTGGGCAAAACCCCTGGAGCAGTCACTGCTGCCCACTGCACCCAGCCCAGCCTGGCTCCTGCTGGACCTCATGCTGGGATGGGCCCAGCTGAGACCCTCGCTCTCTCCAGCTGGGGACAGCAGGAGGAGAAGAGTAAAGAATGGTTGAATTACAGGTGCTTTCATGTCTTCCCCGCAGGTTCTCCGCATCCAGAAGCTGGAACCAGGCGAGCTACAATCAGCTCCACAAATATTTGTGGAGCGCCAGCCTTCCTGTGCCGTGTTTGACGACTCTTTTCCATTGCGGTTGCTGCCAGTGCCGCTTTGGAGGCTGCCTGTGGGGGCGAAGAGCAGCTTGCCTTTGAACTGGGGCTGCACGGGGACTTTCCCCATGCGAAGTGGCACTGATGGGAGCATCCAGCGGCGCAGACACCAGCAGGCCTGGACGTGTGGAGCCAGACGTGTTCGCTGTCCCCTGCAACGCCCTCCTGAAAGGGCCGTGGGTACCCCGGCTCCTGCACAGCCTTTTAAGTAATTGGCACATTCTTCTGCTTAATTGGCCTGTTTAATCCGCTAATGCTGCAGCTGATGTGGTTGGGGATACTCTAGCCAGAGGATGAGGTAGGGGGTTTATTGCTGGCCGTGCTCTGGGGCAGCAGGATGATGAGGCTGAAGGGTCCTGCGGGGGAGCGTTGAGCGGAGCCTCCAGGCAGGTCTTCATGGGGCTGCTCGAGCCTCCCCAGCTCAGCTAATCTGCGTTCAGGATATTATCCCCTGTGCCGGAGTGCAGAGGAAATTAAGCAGCTTTCCATCTCATGACCCGCGTTACCCCCGGGGCGTTTGTTCATTTGAGCTCAAATGGGATTTGCCGAAATGCGCGGCGGTTCCTGGCGGTCTCCTGCAGGCACCGGGGTGACGGGACGGCGCTGCGGCCAGACAGCCTCTGCCCTCCCCAGCTGTGGGTCCGGAGACCTCTGCGGCTGCCCCTGCTTTCCTGGCTGCTTCCAGCACCTCTCCTGTGCGTTTGACAGACCACAGTCTGCTTGTGTGCTCCGCATCTTTTCCAGGGCTTCCCAGCGGCTGCCTGCTACTGGTGCAGGAGAGGCCGCCAGGGCCTCCGGGCCTCTCTGCCTTGCTTAATGGGAGAGTTTAAGTCTCCATAACTGTTACTGACCTCTGTAAAACTTTTTTTTTTTTTTTTTTTTTTGCTGTCTACAGTCCACGTGAAGTATAATATTTAATCCTAATGAGTATTCAGTGCGTTACAGAAACTTCCTATTAGTGACTTGCTGTACCTTTGCCTTCCAACTCACCTCAGGCATTTGTCTACAGGGGAGGTTCCTGGCATGATGAAATAGTCAGTTTTGAAGCAAATCAAAAGAAATATCTGGAGTCATCGTTATGAGAAAGGGAGATGGTTTATTTGACAGAAGGTTGCACAGAAAACCAGCAGAAAGCTCCAAATTGCAATGCCTGTGAGACGGCTTCCCACCCTGGCACTGGGCTAGTCATACAGAGCAGCATCCCTCTTCATTAAAACTTTGGTGTCTAGCCTAAGATCATTGTTTAGTCTCCTCCTGTACTCCCTAGAAGGAGATAAACACCTCCAGAGATGATTAATTTTAACTGCCTATCTGGAAAGAATGACTTCTTGGAGGTCCTCTGGCCCCAAGGAAAGAGAAGATTTAGATAAGCACTTCAGTTTGCATGCCTGACTCCTAGGTGACTGAAGCTGAATTAGCTAAACCTCACCCTTAGTTTCCTTTGTGTCTGTTGCTCTGTTTGGTTTGTGCTTTCATGTGTCAAAGCTTCAGTTTCTGTAGCATAAAATGCCTTTGCCTTTGTTGTCACCCATTCTGCATAAGCACAGCGGATGGAGCCAGGCCAAGTTCTGTAGAATTTACATCTCTTGAGGGAAAAAACAAACAAACAACAACAAAAATCAAAACCCAAACCAGCAGGGCATCTGCAAAATAAAATGAATTAACTCGGTAGAAAAAGAACTGGAATGGGGAATGGGAAGAATGAGAAAAGGATGGCAGGAATGTGGAACAAGGACCATAGAAGCGGAAGGAGACATTCCCGTGACCAAATACACACATTTTATATCATTTGTGCACTGCTTAAGCTAATTTGGCTTTCAGAAGGGGAGGAAGGAAGACAGAGTGGGCCCTTCTGTCTCCTCGGCAGGCCCGGCTCAGGCGCTCATTTAATCACAGTCGTAACTGCTGGTGCCTGTGTAGATCCCATTGACATCGGTGAGATTTAACCGCATGCTGAAAGTTAGGCATGTGCCTAAAATGCTACCCTAAGTAGGCAAGCTTCCCCGAAATGTGGCCACATAGCACAGGCCTCCCTTCAGCTTGGAGAACATATGTTTTAAATATAATCTCCCTTGGGGAGAAATTAGCTTGAAGTACAAGAAAGAAAGGGTTCATGAACTCAAATTCATTTTCTCAACTGTCTGAACCCAAAATTAGCTAGAGAGGTTTGCAAACCCTTGAACTTTGCAAAGCTAATCCTGCCTGAACTGAGAAGGGCAGTTAGAACTTAGAAAATTAAATCTACCCCCTTGTTTTTGGCTTCAGCCCAGCTGCAAGGCCTGATCCCGTTCGCTCCTTCTCTAACACCCATGTGCCTCCACTCCCACACAGACTGCTGGGTGCAGAGGGGTCTCGGACTGTTATGCAGTTATCTTTCTGCATCCGTTTGAGCTTCATTATAACAAATGGCAGACAAGCACAATCTACTCACCAGAAACTCACAGACTGAATTATTCAGGAGGACTTATTCCTCCCACGCCAGTTTTTCATATTAAAATGTTGCTGCCCTAAGTATTTCCCTTTAGTATTTTTCTGCTACCATAGATTTCAATCAAAATGCTATCAGTGACCCCTCCACCTTGTGGAGCAGATGGATTAGTGTCATTCCATGGATTTTAAAGGGACTTGGATCTCTCACTCTTCTTCTGCTGAGGCCTTGCAACCAACAGTACCAAATGTCCTCCTGAGGAGGAGAGCAAGACTTCCACCAGCGTGCTAGAGGAAAGGGCAGTTTTGCTCCATTCCTGCACTAAGTGCGGGCTGTGTAATGTGCTTTGAAACACCCCTAGGACCCGTGAGGGGGGTAGATAATCCCCTGACGTTCACTCTTTGCCTGGCTGCAGCTACAGGTGGGGGATGGCGACGTGTGTGTAGTAAGGAAGGCGCTTTATGAGCAGACCAGATGAAAGATACTGATAAAGAAAAGAAAGCATCCTTATTAGCCAGGATGTTGTTTTCACTTTGTGTATGTTGATGCCTGCCTAACCATAACTAGAAAGTGAACTGAGAAAATGATGCCTCTAAAGTTTTATTTCATGTTCTGCCTGCTATTTACCATGCTATACAAAGGCCCAATCTGGAGCTACTTCAGTGAAACTATCTGAGTGCTTAAAATTAAGATGCATGGAAGCGTTTCCAGGTTTAGGGCCTATTTTCCTCACTTGACTGCCTCAGTCCTCCAGACAAATACAAGCCTTGAACAAAGAGTGCTGGAGTTTTGTCTGTGACCAGAACAAAACAAAGGACTGACATGAGGACCGATTACTGACAGGAGCTGATAACAAGCTGACTTGGCTAATTGCTGCTTTTAAAGTCCAAAGTCATTGGAAAAAATGACTAAAGATACGTTTCGCACACCAGTGACAAGCAAAAGGCTTATTGGAATGTCTGAGTCACCACGCAGAACACTCCTAATTATACAGAGATATATATTTTATACACTACATACTATGAAGACGCAGAGATGGTTAGAGGAGCAGAGTGACTATTATTATAGATGTTGTTTACCAGGAGATTGGAGGCTGGGTGAGATGACCCAGTGGGCTGTGGTTGCAGTTCTTGTTTGTAGCTGATTTTGGCCCATTTGTTTTACAGAAATTGGAGCAAAGTTTGTACATGATAGTTGTCTTGCAACCCGGATTTGCAGCCCAGTGGACATATGGAACATGTCTAACATGGCTGTTTTGGGGACGTGTGTACATGCAGCTGCGTGTGCACACTTATATGCATATTTATATAGAGAAATACAGAAATATATCATGTTTCTTCTAACCTGTGTTTTTATGCTGCCCCATAATACGCACGCAAAGGCAGTGCCTCCTGCAGGGAGGTGCAGATGGGACCGAGTGCTCCACAGCTCCTTGGCTGCTGGGTGGGCTTCCCTGGTCCCCCAGTAGCCGAGCCCCAAGCCTGGCAGGAACCATGGTTCCCATGGGATACATGGACTGGGATCTAGGTAGCCTGGTCCAGAGCACACGGAGAAGTGTAAGGATACCTGTCCCCAAGTAACCTCCTGAGATGCTGGTCCCGAGGCAGTGTGCAGAGTCCAATGCCAACACTAGGAACAGCCCCTGCAGCGGCGCATGCTGATATTATGTTTCCTGGATTACCTTTGCACCCGTGTGACCAAGATTTCTCAGCAACCACAGGGCAATTAAAGAGTTGAGGCCTCAATAAAGAAATGGGTCTTATGGCAGGGTGCTAGCGACTCAAGCACAATTACCTGATAAGCGCAAAGCTTTGGAAAAATCCAGCGTGGAAAGGGTTAGAAGGGCAGTTGCATAATTCCTTTACCAAGTTGTTTTGTCATAAGCCATATCACAAACAGGCAGGTGCGGGGGCAGCGGAGGAGGAGCGGGTGGACGATCCCTCAGAGTCAGCGCTGGCCGAAGCCGGGCCAGCAATGTGGTTCCCTCACTGACTGGTGACTAACGTCATTATCTATCTCCCCTGGCCAAGTGGTTATATTTCATATGCAATTTGACCTCCTTATTCTTCTTTTGTCCAAAAAGTGCCCCCTTCCCTTTCTCGTCCCCCTGTCCTGCTGCCTCTCCATCTGTGGAACAGGTACCATCCCACCCACCTCCATGCTGTGTCCCTGGGAGCCATAGGCACGTGGACAAAGACGGACAGGCCTCTGTGCCAGGCCTGGATCTAAAGGGGGCATCTGCATCTGGGAGGACATGGGCAATTGATGAGCTTTTGACCCGAGGCCAACATGTTTCCAGTGCGGAGGACGGTCTCCTCCAGAGCAGAGCCAGCCACGCAGCGACGTCTGTAGCAGTGACCGCAGCCCGTCCAGCTCTGCTGGGCAGGCAACCAAAACTTCCCAGCCCACACCAGACGTGTCGAGGGAGGACAGAGTTGCATTGTGGTGAAGGTTTGTGCTATTTATTCATTTATTTTATTTAACCTCCCCGGGAAGCAATGCCTGTTGGATGGGCCGTTCTCTGGCCCGAGCTCAGAGGAGCCGGAGTGGGCTCTGTGGCGGCTCAAGGCCGGTGCCGCCTCTCCACTGAGGGCAGCGGGCCTGGCTCTGGGCAGAGGCTTGAGGGCTGGTCTCTCCCACGGGAAGGACCTTTCCTCCCGAGCTGGCAGACACCTTTGGTGTCAGAGGCGGGATGTGCTCACAGAGAGCCTGCAAGGCCGCTCCGGTGTGGGCAGGCAGCCGGGAGGGCGACCTTTGGAGAACATCTCTTTTTGATGTTAGAGAGAAAAACAACACGACCCTGCTGATAGGAGCGATGTCGAGTGTGCCGGCTGGATGGACTCGCAGCAAAGACACCCCGAGCCGGCGCGGAGGGAGCGACTCGTGTGACTAATCCCGGGCCTTGTGTGTGCCTGGCCTCTGAACACACCTGTGTGCCGCGTGCGGGCCGGGAGCGGGCGCGGGGCGGACGGCGCTGACGCCAGCGGGCACCGCAGCGCGCCGCTCCCGCGGGGAGCCGGAGCCCATCGCGAGCAAGGGCTGGCGCCGCATGGGCAGGGGACGGAGATGGGTTAGGGGGGAGCGGGGCCTGTCCCCGAGCCCTGCTGGGATGAGGGGAATGCGCTGCCGTGCCAGGCACGGTCCCACCTGCCCCCCGGCGCCGCTGCCTGCCGGGGTTGGCGGTGGCCCCGGCTGGGGAGCCATGCGGCGCGCTGGCTCCCGCACGCGAGCGGGGAGCGGGCGCGCGGCGCAGGTGTCCCGGCTTGCGTCACGCCAAGGCGGTTCAGCTGCTGCCCCGGGGGAAAATCCCGAGCTCCTGACCTGGAAAGAGGCGAGGCGGAGCGCGCTGCGGGCGAGCGGGAGCGGCGGCCTGTCACGGAGCTACAGCAGCGCGGCCAGGGCTGCCGCGCGGGGCGGCTCCTCTGCCAAGCCGGGGCCGCCAGCGTGTCCTGAGGAAGCAGGCAGCGTGGAGCAAGGCCGTGCTGCATCCTGTTGTCATCCAAGGAAGGAGCAGTGGTTCCCGAGCAGGAGGCTGCTGCAGTGGCCTAAACCCTAGAGCCTGCAGAGCTCAAAATAAATCACCCCATGGGGAGAGCCTGAGGGCTTGGCAGGGAGAGGGGCTCTGCATGTAGCAGTGCGGCCGCCAGCAGCGGCCGAGGGCTGTCCCAGCGCCTGGGAGAGCGCGGAGAGCGCCGTGACAGGCGCTGCTCATCCCTGTGGGGCTCTGCGGAGACGGGCAGTTAGCCACGTGGGCCAAAGCCCCACACAGGCCTTTGAGAGATGGTGTCCTGGGGGTTTGCTTTGGTCACCTCGGGCCTGGCTTTCTGCAGAGCCAGGGCTGGTTTTGGAAGATCCCCACTTTCCATTGCCTGGCAGGACTGGTGTCTGCTTTGTGCCTTGCTGCTGCCCTTCAGAAGCATCACAGCTGCCCCACGAGGGAGAGGTGCGCTTGGGCATGGGCAAGGGCAGGGCCCCTGGAGATGAGTCATCAGCACTTGTGCTTTCCAACAAGGTCTTAGAAGAACAAGGGGACAGGGCAGCCGGAGGGTGCCACTACCATCGCTGGGTGGCTGTTGCACGCACAGGGACATGCTGGTGTGTGGAGGAGCATCTCTCTGGCATACCTCTGACCGTGCATGTCCACCAGGCCGCCTTGCTGTGCATCATGTTTTGCCCCTAGTCTGTGCAGCGGGGAGGGAGCCTGACAGTGTTTGCTCCTGTGCTCATGCATATTCACGCGATGGTCCATGCCCGTGGATGGGATGTTCCTACGGGCGGTCATGCCCGCGCAGCTCGCTGTGCCTCGCTGCGGCCGTGCGCCAGTCTGCTCGTGAGGGTCACAAAGCCTGCCTGACACTCCCTGCGATGTGTGAGAAGGTGTCAGTGAAGCCTGTTCTCTCCTGGGGAAAAATACCGACTGGCTTGGACAATATAAGAGATGACTGAGTGTCCCCTTTAGACCTGAACCCCAGAGGCAGCATCAGCGTGCAGACCCCAGCAGCCCTTCCAGCCACAAAGCCAGGCATGCTTTCCTCTCTCCCTGATCCTCCCACTCCCCAGCAGCTCTCTCCAGATATTCTGGATGCTCACCAGCACTGTTGCTACCAGCTCCCTCCTCACTCCAGATGGGATGGAGACGCTCTTCTAGTTGTGGTTCCCTGCCACACAGCTCCATAAATCCATGCCTGTAGACATGCAGTGACATTTCACGCTCCCATCGCGGCCCTGCCGACGTGCCTCACACCCTGCTTGGTGAAGGCCTCTGATGGTGGCGTGTCCCCAGGTAGGGCGCCTGTGCTCCTTTGTGGTGATTGCAGTGAAGTTTTACTTCATTGTTATACTGCAACAGGCCGGTGCTGCGAGATGGGCAAGGAGAGTTGAAGGAGGTCTGTCATCGAGCTGACGTCTACCTTTTCCTTTCAGGAAAACATTGTTTTTATGCTTAAACTTGAACATTTTTTCTCCCAGCTGCCATGCCAAACTCTGAGCATTTTACCCTTCTCTTTTAGGGGGCAAGTGGATGGGCAGTGTGGATGCTGAGCTGGGCTGCAAAGGCTCACGTGCAGCCCTAGCAATGCAGAGGTCAGCACAGCTACTGCTTTGGGAGGAGTAACCGGCCCCGGAGGTGTTTGCTGTCTGCCTTTGGGTGCACTTGGCTTGCAAGCGAGGCAGTGGGGCAGCAGCCACTAAAGAGTGGCCACTGAGGATGGTGAGGATGTGAAAGAGAGGAAGACCAAGCATTTAAAGCGTGTGACTACAGTGGCTGCGGCTGTGAGAAGGCAAGGCAGGGATATCTAATTTTAAAATAGCATCTAAGGGCTCATTTGAGCATGGTCACACCTCTGCTTTGTGTCAGCCACCCCACACCCTCCAATAAAAGTCTCATTACAAAGAGGCAGAAGGAAAAAGGAGTAAAAAGAGAACAGGGAAATTCTTGAGATTCTTTCCGATGGAAAAAATGTCTCCACTTATCACTCAGTGTCAACAGCAACAGACACCTGTGTTTAAACACTGAACAATGAGTGGCAAGCCAGAAGGTAACTTAAAGCCTTAGCTTCCACGCACGCAGGTTTCCAGGGCGGCTGGGAAGAGGCGAGCTGCCCCTCACCTCCGCACGCTCACGCAAGCAAGAGGGGCCGGAGCCGGAAGGTCTGATCCAAACAGCTCTCGAGCAGCCCGGCCGGCGCCTGCTGCCTGCACCTTAATAACTCCATCCTGCTGTGGATGTGGATGTGTCCTGCACCCGTATTGCGAGCTAGGAACCACGTGAAGGAAATGCAGAGGTGGCAAAGTTGGCAGCGTCCCTAAGTCAGGAAATGCCTGCAATGAGGTTGCCAGTGCCACGACACTACGGTGCATTCCTTCATCAGATTGTCACCCGTTCCTGCCTCCCACCCCTTTCCTCCTGGAGGCTCTTGCTTTACCCAGCACTCAGGGACAGCTTTGGTGCTCGGTGCTCTGCCAGCCAGACTGTGTGGGAAGCTCAGGAAGAGGGATGGAGTCAATTGCCCAAACCTGTGGTGTGAGTCAGTGGCAAAGGGGCATCCTGCGGCTTTCCATGTCTGTGCCCTCTCCTGCAGGCAGCTGTGCGGCCGCGGGAGATGGGATGGAAAAAACATGGGAAATCTCTGTGCGGAGTCGCACTGGTTTCCCAGAGGTTGAGGATGCTCGGAGCCTATTTGCTGGTGTAAAATGCCTCTTGGTGAGTGGCTGGCTTATTCATTCTCATGAGGAAAGTGGGTGCATAATTTTCATGCTGCTTACCAGCCCGCTCAGCCCCATCACAGTGTTTCTGCCTCTTGCCCCGTGCTGGCGCAGCACAGCCCCTCACGCTGGCATGCCTGAACCACACACTGTCTGCGACTCCCTTGGGAGTCTGCAAAATGCTGGACCCTTCACCTGCTTGCTGCTCGAGTGGCATTTCTGTGCAGATTTCCTCATCAGCCCAGCAAAACTCCTTCTTGTCCCACTGCCCAAACCATCATTCTCATTGCTAATCCCCAGGCCTTGCTGACCAGGGACAGAGAAGACCGCTGGTGCACAAAAGCAATGTCCTCAGGGGACTTCTCCCTTTCCACCTTTTCTACCTCCTCTCAAGTTCTTGTACACATACAAATAGCTTTGGGCAACAGCTTTGGGCAACAAGTCCTCCACACACTGGGGCAGCCCTGTGCTCTGCGGGACTTGTGCAATGCTGCAGCGTTGGCAGGAAGTCAACAGCATGTAATGGGCAGGTTGGGGAACACCTATTTCCCATCTCTTGTTCCGTCACCAATTTCCTGTGCAATCTTGAGCAATTTGATTACCTCCTCCATAGCTTCATTTCTACATCTGAAGAGCGGAAATAATAGCACTGAATCACATTTGTAAAACGCACAGAAATACGCTGCCGGGGAAATGCATACGGAGATGATCAGTGATCACTGAGCGTATATGAATCTGATTGTGTTTACTTTGTTATTTCTCTTGATGCTGCTTTTCTTTTGGGTGGGTTAAGAATAATGCCACTGAGACAGGGCATGCAGCCTTTACCTATTTTTAAAAAGAAAAAAAATCTCTCTTGCAGTCAGTAGGAGTTAATCTAAGCATGCTGGGGAGATATATTATGGTTAAGGTACATGCATCCCACAGCTTTGGAGGCTACAGAATGGAAACCCTGGTTCACATCTGCTTCGCTGATCACTGGAGCCCGTTTTTTTCCTAGCCATGTTATCTACCTGAGGCGCTTCAGGGAGGCACGTAGTCACTCTCAGCTCCTTTTACATCCCCTCTGCCACTCCTGAAGAGGTGCAGTAATTTGGTGTGTTGAAGTGTTCCCTAATGGGACCTGTCTCCGTGGGCTTTAGAAGGAAAATATACGGAACTCCATGCTTCTAACCCAAGTGCCTCAGCCAAATCGGTGCCCAAGAGAGAGCCAGATTGAGTTATGACTGTGAAAAAATGGTAACACATCCCTTCCCTTACCTGTCATCTGCCCTGCCCCTGGTCTGCAGCCTTTCTGGACGGGGCACAAACTGGATTTGTCTCACTGGGGCTCACTGATATCACAAGATGCTGTGAGTGTGTCTGAACCCGCACCCTCCCTCTTCCTCCCGGCAGAGATGCAGTCCCTATCACAAAGGGAGTTCCTTTCCCAGTGTAGGTTTAAGCAGACAGAAAACATTTTGCTGGCAAAACAGTGAGAGGTTTAGCCAGCATTGCTGTGCCATTTGGGGAAGTGATTTTTGCTGCACGTTTCAGCTGCTGATCTGAAAGCAGCACGAAGCTCCGTGTTTGCACAGTGCCTAGAGCAGCGTGGGCTGGGCTCAGTTACGGCCCCTCGGCTCTGCTGTAGTAATAAGTGTCTGATGATAAAAGGCTCCTGCGCTTGGCACATAAACAACACAGTCTATTGACTGTCAAGTCTATAAGAAACTCAACCCACTGCCTCACTTGCTATGTATAGCTCATGTTACAGTGCCACACTCTTCCCAGAACAGCCTCAGCAAAGACAGGACTATATTCTGCAGCTCTTCATTGCTTTCCATCGCACGGTGTCACCTTCCAGTGTTTTAATATTTTTTAATTCAATTATCTAGTGCTGTTCTTTTTTTTTTCTTCCCAAACAATTCACTAAACAGCATCCACTAAATGCTGCATAATTCAGCATCATTTGGTCCCTGTAATGCTACAATTACTCTTCAAGGCTCATTTGCTTCAAGGTCTGCAGGCTGTAAAGTATGGGATTGTGGTTAGTTGATTTTCAGGAATGTCTGCTCTCTGGCAGGGGTAGAGGGCCAGGAAGGGAAAGAACCAAAAAGAAATGCATGCAAATTCAGGGACAGAGCAGGAACTTCACAGAGGCGTTTCAACACACTGCTACCCACAGGCAAAGAAATAATAATTGTGCAGGGGAAATATGGCCTTGCCAACTCCTACGATTTTATCAGGAGTCTTGTAATTTTTAGAGTGTCCTTAAAAGCCCAGATGTTGGAGTCATCCCATTGTCAAAGAATCTCAGCTTCCTTTTAAATGAAAAAGAACATTTCCAGCTTCTTCTGTGTTTTTTTTTTTTTTCCTCTCCAGAGAAAGGCTTGAGAAAGTAAAGTATGCATATCCTAAAGGTTCAAAAACTGGAAGGCAAACAAAGAAAACCCAGCTTGTATTAAAAACAACCAGAAGACAAACACAAAGAGCACATGACCAGAAATACGCTCATTGGCTCTGGGAAAAACACACCACCAGACCCCAAAACTATTGCCACTTTTGTTGTGGATGCCAGATCTGCAAGTCCACAGGATTGGCCCTGCGCCCTCCTTGCAGAGGCGCAGGCAGATTCGGGTGCCCCCAGGATGGAGCAGGAGAAGCCACCAGAGTGTCACCTTCAAGCTTATTCCTTTTCCATTCTCACTGTTTTCACCTGTGGCTTTTCACTCTCATGCCCCTGGTGATGTTGCCAGCCCACAAGGGGATGTGTAACCCCAGGCAAATGCTTATTGCTCTGCTGCTGGCCTTGCAGGGTACCTGCACTCCCCTCCACAATGGGCACAAGCCAAGTTAAAACCAAGATAAGCATTGGGGAAGGTGTGTGTTTGTGGGTTTGAGGTGGGCTGTAGCCCTCTGGCCTTGCAGTAATTAGGTCAGGTGAGGGGATTGAAAGCGAGCTGCAAAGGTGTGGATATGCTGGTAGGGCAGCTGGGCTGTTAGTCATGGGTGTAACCCTCTTGCATGGGCTTGAGCAGATGCTAGTCACAGGCTAATGCTGTAGAGTTGTGTTTGCCTGGGCTCAAGGGCCAGTTAGAGCCTGCACATGGCCATGGAGGAGATGTGAAGGAAGGAGAAAGGTAGGTGAGGAATAGAGTGAGGAAGGAGAGCAGCCTCACTTGTTTGGGGGTCATTTTTAATTAACCTCTCCTAGGATGGTCATGGTAAAGTCCTTTGAGACTGGTTAGTATGTAAAAAAAATGCCAGCCTTTTTCCTTTGAAAAGCAGCAGTTCAGAAGCCTCCTGCTGGGATGGCGCAAGGGGCTGCTGGAGGGAGCCCATGTGCAAACCTGCGTGGAGAGTCAGCTCTGATATGCTCTGCAGGGCGGAGGAGAACATGGGGCTGGGAAAGGGGAAGAAGCCCCCCAGGGCTGAAAGCGAAGAGATCGTCCTTCCAGTCCGAACGGTTTCGGGTTAATTATGCAGTCTTAAACCCCACAGGGGAAACAGAATGTTGGCATGAATCAAACCTCCCTCTCACTTGCAAAAAAAAAAAAAAAAAACCCTCTTGCTTGCACTCTTATTATATTTTATAACCTAAATGGGTGGAGAAACACTGGCTGGGTAACACTGTTAACCTTTTTTTAGGATGTGGAAAAGTTGTTCTCATCCTGCTCTAGAGCCGTTTTCTGGAGGCAGGGCAGGAGAGCGAGGTTGCTGACACTAAGGTGATGTGGTTTGCTTGGCAAAGAGTGAACTGGTGAGAGGGGCATGAGGGGCAGCCGCGTGCCCTGGACCGGCTCAGCGTCTTCTCCCGAGCCATGGTGCAGGTTTGTCTCCCATAGCCCACATCTGCTTCCATCTCAAAGCCACCGTATTGTGCAGGGGTCTCTGGGCACTGAGGCCCACTTGGGCCAGCGAGGGGAGTCCAGCCTCACTGCTAAAAGATGATGCTTCCTGATTTATTTATTTATCTTTATTTTTTTAAGCCATGCACCTTTCCTTTTGGAAAGGGACATTTTTTGTTGAGGACGGTACCGTCGCAGCACACGGCGCTGCTAGCGTGAGTCATCGGTGAGTTTGCACTGCGCCCCCGCTCCTGCTCCGGAGGGAGCTGCGCGGGTCTGTGCGGCACAACGGCATCCGTCCCCGTTCCTCGAGGTGGCTGCAAGATCAAGGGTAAAGGCAGCTGTAGCCAGGGATGAGAAAATGTCACAGTTTTAGAAGCTTTGCTTGTTACTGGATCAGCACACACAGGTTTCAGCACTTTACTGTTTTGAGCATGTTTGGCCATAACTGAGCCTCCTGACTCTCAGATGCAAAGAATAAATTTTGTCACAGCCCTTGCTGTGCTTCTGACAGACCTGTGGCAATGAAAATAAAGCACTGCTTTCCCCAATTCCTATGATTTAACCCTTTGGCCAACCAAGAATCATCCCCTGCTTGGAACCTAGTGGCTTCAGTCTCTTCCTGGAGAGCTGTTGATGGATGGAGAAGGTCTGTGCATCTGTGTTCTGTCCAGATATGGAGTTAGTGCAAAATACAAATCCTAAACTGTGTGAGTGGCTTCTGCTCCCTGTCTGTGGAAGTACCGAGCATTGCAATTCCGCAGGCTGTTCCTGCTGCTGGCTCTGTCGTGTTTCAGTGAAGTCTCTCCCTCCCATTGTCTGCATGATCCTGCCAAATGTTTGGATTCATAACATTGCACAAATGTCTTGCTGAAGCTGAAGAGGGAAAATATTTCTGCTCCTAAAAGGACACACTTTGCTGTGGTCAAGGAGCAAGCTTTCTTCCCATCCAGAAAAACAAAACATATGTTCCTGTTCTGAAAAGATATTAGCTTCAGCTTAAGGAAAATGGCAACAAACCAGGAACGACACAAGTCAAGTTTCCTGCAGAAAGTCCAATGTTTGTGTTTTGTAACTGAATTGTAGTTCCAGGAATAAAACAGCTGCTATCCTTGCACACAGGCAAGTCGTCTTGGAATTTAAAGAGGAAATGAAAAGGAGAAAGGAAACAAAAGAAAATAATGTATAAAACTATGTCAAAGGTATAGAGAAGCAGAAGTTCTCAATCACTAGGGATTATATGATTGCATAACAGGCCAGCAAATATTGCAGGTGAAATCCTGGTTCCTCTCAAACCCACTGTCAAAATTTGGAGGCTGGATCTGTCGCACATACCAAGCCTTGAATGTTTTGTTTAAGATGTCTAATCTGCTTTCATGACATTTGGTAGCAGAGGCTTAGTCCTGATCCATGGAAAACAACTCCAGAGATGCAAGCAATGCTGCACCAAGGCAGCTCCTAAAATACAGCCTCGGAGGAATTGAAGGTGGGGTGTTAGGTTAAGGTGGTCACCAAGACGGCTTCCTCTTCCTCTAAGTCGAGACAGGAGCTCTTGCCTATGCATGACCACCTTGCAGGACTCCTGCTGGTCCAGCGTCTTGGTGCTTCATCAGCTTTGTTGCGTACCGTAGACTGGCAGTGGTGTTGGACCTGACTGCAGGAAGCTCCTTGGGGGTATCCTGTGGTCCTGCTGGCTTCCTTCCCTTTGGGATGGTTCTTCCCCTCGCTTGTGTGAAAGACTGTGCTTTTTTTTTGCACTCTGACTTCAATATGCCTATGGACAAGCAATTGCAGGAGCCTTATCCTTGGGCTGGCTGAGAAGCTGCCACTTCTCAAAGGATTTCAGAACTCCAGCCACTGGTCGGTAAGGACTTTGGCCTCTCTTTGTGTCTCCTAGATTTCTAAGTAAAAAAAATCTGTGTGTGTTTTTCCCTGCCTCCCCCTTCCTCCACCCCCACCCCACACACACACTGTGGAAGGAGAAGTGGGACTTCCAGCCACCTGACTGACTGTTCCCATGCTGTCCATTTGGCAGAAGGTGGGAAATCACCAACCCGACCAAGGCCCTTGGTTTGTCACTCTGCGAAGTGCCCTGGCTGGCAGGGAGCCGTGGACAGGGCTGCCTGCTGGGATGCTCTGCTCCTTCCTTCTCGCTCCCGGCAGCCTCCTGAGTGCCTGGGAACAATGGGATGACGTGACCAGAGCCGCATAAATCCTAATTCCCTTTTGAGGCTCTTGCACCAAACAGGAAGTGCAAATGGCCCCAGAATAGAAATCCTCTCCTTGCTTTGCCCCACAAGGGAGGCAACTAGAAACGACGCTGCCTCCCCGGCTCCCCCGCACGGCTCGGCCGCTCTCAGCTTTGCCCTGGCGCGCAATGCGGGGTCGGCTGGGCCCCGCCGTGGAGTTGGTGGTTTCCTGCTTGGGTGGCCAGGCCGGTGCCTCCCTGAGGTTGGGGCTGGCAGGGGATGTTTTGTGTGGGGATGGGGCTATGCTCAGGGGACATGGCAAGCTCCGGAGGTGACCCTTGTTGCCAGAGACACAAGCATTGCCTTGACCTGCCAACAACCCACCTCTGAAAACTCATTTTCCTTTTTGCACCAAGCAGAGGCATATTACTGCATGAACTTTCAGTTCTCGCTGCACTGTCGTTCCCTCTGTAGCACATTTACTGGGAGATCTGTTGAAATCAATAGGACATTAGAAAGTGTCTTGTAGCAAAGGAAGTGTTGTTGCAAGTGACAGTGCACCCTGGGTGAAGTGTTTGGAGGTGTCAGATGGATCACGAGGCCATACTGTCCCTCTGTTAAAGGAAACTTTCATGTCAGATCACTCCAAACTGCCCTGAACACTCAGAGCAAACTGCTCTCTCCCTTTGCTTGTCCTTTGTATTTGCTCTTTTATTCTGTTCCTGCATGTGGGATCTCTCTGCATTTAAAGGAGGCTTCAGTCCTTGTGACCTGCTGCTCCTCCTCCTTCAGTCCAGCAGTGACATGCCAGCACTGGTTTTGGATGTCAGAAAACCTGTTGGTGCTGCTTGTGTGTCGGTGCACGGTTTCCCTGAAGACTGTTGCAAGGCTGGGTTCTCAGGCATGGTGGTGGACCATGAAGTCACAGGCTTGTCCCTCCTGGGCCTGGCTCTCTGGCAGCATATCAGACCCCTGCCTTCGCCCCTCTTGGATCTGTCAGTGTGTGCGCTGGTGCAGGCTTTGCTGGGTCAGAAGGAGAGCTCAGAAGTCTGGGGACAAATCAATATGTTCTTCCCTTTGCATAGTTTGATGTATTTTATCTCAGTTTTATCTTTTTTTTTTTTTTTCCTTCCTCCTAGAACTAGCTTTGAGCAGCTAAATAGAAGTAAAAATGAGGAAATGAAGAAAAATACCAGATTTGTTGCATCGCAGCGTTGCTTACTGGATAGTCTTTGACATGGCCCTTTAAAGACCTGTTTCTGGGAAACAGAAAGACCCTGACTGCAAAGCACTCTGGCAAGCCTGGTTGATGCAAACAGCTGTAAGATACTGCTTGCACTGCTGACAGTGAAAGGATTTGCTGCCTTGTGCTGTAGCTCTGCTCTGCCTTCCTCATACATGTGAACGGTCGGGATAACTCACCCAGCTTGTGGCATTTCAAGATGGGGCCAAGGCTTTCTAGTGTTTCACATAAGTGTCTTTAGTTATTGCTTTAACTAAAGAAGCAAGAATTGAACTTGTTACTTCCATGAGACTGGAGGTTTATCCAGTTTTCTGCAAGCTGCTTGTGGTGTAGCATCCCTCTGAGTATCAGGCTGAGATAAAAGAACACATCACTGAAAGCTCCTGAGGCTATGCCTCAAGTTTCCCAAGTTATGTCCTTTATCCTCAGCTTCCTGCCCACTTAGCTGCTGATAAAGGGTGTTTCCAGCTTCTATCACGAATGAGGTTAAATGTGCCATCCTTTCCTTCTGAAACACTAAGTGTCTTCCTTCCCTCTCCCCCAAGGTGATGGGCTGGCAGCAAGTCTGCTGAGGAGGAAAGGAAAAATATTTGGAGAAAGTGAAAACTGTTTTCACACTGTGTTTCCAAGCTGAGACCAGAGGAGGAAGAGAGGATGGACCCGGCTTCTGTGCACAACAACGACCCAGTGGCAGCTGGGACCTGCAGGGCTCAGGAGGCTGTGCAATGGGCTGTATGGAAGCCCTTCACCTCCAGGTTCCCTACGTTCACCCAGGCCAGCAGGGAGAGCATATCGTTGCTCTGGCAGAACTGCTCAGTGATCGCTCTGAAAATGATGTGATCGGAGCAATAACCGCAAAAATTGCACCTTGCACCCGACAATCAATTTAAGAGTATTCAAGGCCCTATTGGCCAAGCACTATTCTTGTGGGGAGTGCTATCATGGATTTGAAGAGCCAAGAGCTGTATTGGCAAGACCAAAACAGTCACTGCAAAAGTTATAGGAGAAATGACTCTGATCAGGCTGGCTAATATTGGTGCACACTCGGGATTTGATCATATAGTATTTCCTCACTTGCTAGGTACCAGGTGAGGAAATGCACATCTGCTCAGATCAAAAGAACTGAAGAGAGAGAGGCTGGCTATAATAATGCAGTCACTGGTTGGGATAACATATGACCAGAGCTGGGACTGGTGGCAGTTCATTCATGTGGGCAGATCAAACCCCGATAGTGTTGGCTGGGAGCCTGGAGAAGGGTCCAAGATTACGATCTGGTCCCTGGGGGTTCCTTCCTGGGAAAGGGATGGCTTCATGTGTTGATGGGAACTACTACATGGATTCATTATCAGCATGTGCCATCAAAATGTTCCTGTGCCACATCCTGGAGGTAATTGCACTCAAGATAGAGAATTTTCTAGCTTAAGAACCAGAGAGATTTAAGTTCAGAAAGGGAGCAAGCTAGTCAATATTTGCTCTGTAGGACCTGGAGAACAGAGGGCAGTGCATATTTTTGGTGATTTCGCTTTCGGTGCTGTCTGTTCAACAGCAAAAATCCTTATACATCCAATGGATAAGGCTGGCAGGTAGCTGGAGCTGGTGAACATGCTATAAGGCTGTCACAGAGCATGATTGCCTCAGCACCTGTGGGCAAGAAATGAAATAATCAGTTTGACCTTGGCATAGGTATCCATCCTGCCCTTAAATAACAGCTTATTTCAAGCGGCCTCTGAAAGAAATGTCCAGAAGGACTGCTGATGAAAATCTACAAGAGGGTGGGTTGTAGCCTAGAGTGGATGAGAAAGCCATTAACTGTGTATCTCGCTGTTGAGAAGAACCTTTGCAGGAAGAATAGTGACAGCTGCTACGAAAAAAATAAAACAATGGTGGGAGAAGATGAGTTAGATGTGAAGAGCTAACATGGAAAGAAAAAGATAGTACTAACATTGGCAGATGTACTCCGATGTTGTGTGGGTGCAAACAACAGTCTCAGCCATGACACTGATCCTGGCGCTCAGGGGAGCTGCCGTGAGCTGATGCCATGGGCTGAAATCCTGCCAGGAGTCAGGGCTGGGGCTGCTTCGTTTACCTTCCCATCCCAGCGGCAGCTCCCCAGAGCCTCGTGGGGCTCTCTGAGCTTGTGCTACTGTGTGTGTTATTGCGGTGACCTTTCTCGAATTGCTTTGGGCTCAGCATCAGCACAGCCTACCTCTGTCTATATTGAATGTAGGATTAGTCTCCACTTTCCACATCAAGAGGCAAATGGGAGTTCATAGAGCAGGCTCTAAGCCTTTAAGATGTTCCCATTAATTAGCCTCCTTTCCAGCAAACTCCTTGGAAGTGGGAAAGGCAGAGAGGTAAGACGCAAGGCCCCTTTTCCCTGGTGGAGACTGTGCCAGAATTGTTGTTTTTTGTTTTTAGTTGGCTCTGCTTCTGAGGTACCCACTAATACCCCATGGTGGGGGGAAGGAGCAGGCTCTGGTGAACAAAGCCCTGTGGAAAGGGAGAGCCAGGAATAGAAGGGCTGCGAATACAGAGGCCTCCGGCAGTGTCTTCCTCTGCCTGGAAGAAAGTTTTCCTTGTTAAAAGGGACACCTTCTGACCGGCTCTGTCCTCGCCCTGGGCAGTCAGGGGAATGCACGAGGCCAACGGGGAGGCATTTTTTTTGAGGCATGGTTAAGACCTATTCATAAAAGGCCCAGCAAGAGGAAAGGTGGGGAAAGGAGGATGGGGAAACGAAGGGAAATTGTAGATAAACCTTTCTTTGTGTGGAAAAAGTCTTGATATTAACCCTTTAGCAGCGCTTTGTGCATCCTCAAGCTCTAAAAATCTGTTATTTCATCCCACACGTTTGACGTAGGTGAGTAGGAAGTCGGGAACTGACTCCTGAGGGTTTTGGTGAGCTGCTCATCGTTTCCTTATCCGCGCTGGCAGATAGGCAGTGGTGTGGATCCCAGCAGACACGTCTCCTCTGTACAGGAGAGACCTCCTGGTGGGGAAGACTTCAAAGCAGTTTCAAAGGAATTGGAAACTCTCCTACTTTTAAATTTTATTCCAAATAAGAAACTTGCCGATTAGTCCATGAACTTTCTTCAAGCTTTGTGGTCTGGCCTGAGACTTTTCACTAGAATTGTTTGTTTTCAGTGGGAAACCAGTGCAGACCTGGCCAGTCCGGACTGGGCTTTGCCCAAGAGATATTTTGCTTCCGCTTGAGCTTAACAACTAAGGAGCAAGTTCCTTGAGCCAAAATCTGAATGCCTGAAAGGAGGTAAATCTGCTGGGAAGGAAGCCTGGGGAGATCTGCCAGTGTAAAGCTGCTGCGTTTCACATGCCTCTGTGGGGGATATGGATGTGCAGTTCTCTCCAGGGATAGCCCTGCCACAAGCATGCAGGGGTTAAAAAGGCACGAGGCACAGGGAGCTACGGCCTTGAAAAAGTGGTGCTCGGTGTGGTTAAGCAGTGCCCACAGGACGTAGTGTTTTGCAATATGCCTGTCACTCCACATTTCATATTTTAAACATATATTTTGCAGTCTTTGAGAAAGTTGCTGGAAACATTAATAACTTGCCTTACAACTGATTTCCAATTTCGGATAATAGTTTTTGACTCTTGCGGGTAGCAGAAGTCACAGCTGCAGCGTGCCAATGTCCTGTAACATCTCAATGCCTTTCCTGGATTCACGTCTGTTACACCAGGTGCAGGAGAGCTACCACCCCACTTTTTGTGCCTGCTGGTATTTCAAGGGGCCTCAGAGGAATTGCTCCATGCCAGAAGCAGTATTCCTATTCCCAGGAGCTGGGTCTGTAGTTAAAAACCAACCAAGCAAACAAAAAACTTGAAACTGCAAAATCCAAATGAAAATCCTTTTCTTCACTGACCCCTTTGCAGCGCTTGTTGCCCTGCTGAGTCTGGAGCAGAAGTCATGCCTGTCTCTTAATTTATTACATGTGCATTTCTCAAGCAGTGAGGCTCGGATGGGGGATGCTGTGCCTGACAGAGAACAGCAACGAGGAAAGCCAGCTAAACGGTTCCATCCGGAAGCTCAGCGGGGGTGAGGAATCCGCTCCTTCGGTGTTGGGGGCTCTTTCCATAGGCTCATTCCACAGCGTTGCATTTCTCGTTGATGTTTTTCAACAGTAAGTCAATGGGTAATTTGAAATCTGAAGCGAGGGACATCTGAGGAGCATATGAACCCGTATCATGCCTGGTATGGTGTCACATATATATAAAAGTAGCTAACTTGAACGATTTGGGCCTGAAGTACCTTAGAAATGTGTACGCTTGCTAAATGCAGCTGGCGCTTCCCAGGGTGACAGAGTTGTCGAGGAAGGATTAGGTAGAAACAATGGGATAAACTGGGCAAGGGGAAATGTCGGCTGAATACCAGGAAAACATTTCTTAACACTAAGGTCACCCGGGCTGTGAGAGGGGGAAGCGGCAGGGTGGCCGGCGCTGCGTTTTCCAGGCGCGGGATGGCTGCAGCCCTTGGGAATATTTTGTGGAGTGGAATGGCACGTGATTGAGACTCGGGGTTTGTGGCTACGTGTTTTCTGTCTCTCCAAGTGCCTGTGTGGGACTGGAATGGGGAATGTCCTAACGCTCACTCCCCCTGGGGGCTGCTGCAGTCCTGCAGCACGGCTGGGTGCTCCTCACGTAGGAAAGAAGGAAAAAATAAGGAGCTAGTAAGGAAAAGGAGTGGCTGTAAAGGAACTTGGTGGAACTGTTTGTCTGCATGTGCAATGATCACTGCATAGGGACAAATTTCCAGAAATATCTTGCTTGTCCATGAACCAGGATAACTGGAGATCCCTATGGGGCAAGGGGAGCAGAGAGAGTTTGTAGGCTGGGGTTATGGGCACACTTATGTGTTCTGGGATTACTGTTTTGGATTCAGTTGCAACCTTTTCCTGGAATAAACCCACTGGTGCCACCCATGCCCCAGGAGCAGTTGTGAGAGGCCAGGTTAGCACATCCTGAGGAAACTCAGCCTGCTGTTCTGCAGCGGAGGCAGTAAATGTTTGACTTGCAGCATAGCTAGATCAGTTGAGGGCTGCAACGTGGATGGTGGTAAATCCTCCTGGGGAGGAAATGCTAAGGCAAGATGCAATGTGCAGATGTTAGAGAGTATACCTGTCTCAGAGGAAATAGCATACAGACATAGAATATATGGACAAAATAGACTCTTGGAAGAATTGTTTTCTTTTTTTTTTTTTTTTTTTATTTTGAAGGTCTTCATCCCTGCGTGGTAAAGACAGTTTTCAGTGCAGAGTGAAGCGAAATAGCAATCTAGTGAGATATTGGAATATGCTCCAGTCTTTCTGCCTTCCAAGGTGTGACAAAAACAACACTTTAGAAAAATGATTTTTTTTCCTTAAAGTTTATTGGGAGTGTTTTTGGATCAGGCCTTTTATCTGCTTTGGAAGGGTGTTTGAACGGAGGCAGGTTTGTGTGCCAGAGCCTAAACCCTCTGCCCTCTGAAAGGTCACTGTCACAGCACAGAATAGATACAGCCAGCTCTGAAATGAATTCTGTTCTAATTCACCTGCCACTCAGCTCACTCAGTGATGTGGATGTGCATATGCAGTGCATATACTAGATATATGCACTAGATATATGTACAGATCTAGTATATGCAGTGCTACAAATCATCTTTAATTCTCCTTAATTTTTAGTCATTAATTTGAATATCTGCTAAAGGTAAAGAAGAAGAAAACACCAAGATCACCCTTCGTTACTTGAAGCGGTGACTTAGAGATGACTTAGATTGCTCAAGGTATGTGCACACACCTGCACAGCACAAATGAGGTCACTGAGCTATTGCCATAACTGGAAAAACAATAACTAGGAAAGCTCAGAAAACCATCAATTTACTCCAGTCCTCCACAGAAATTCTGGAAAGAGGAGACCTGAAGCCAGGGGACTGGCCTGCTGAACCTCCTACCTCCTCCAGGACCCCCAAGAGAACTAGCTGTGTCCAGAGTCACTGGCTGTGAGGGAACAGCACGGAAAATGAACAAGAGATGATCAGCATGTTGTATTTTCCCCACCTCGTCATGGTCTTGACTGGTAGCAGAGTATGTTGGTGACCATGGGGTAAGGCAGTTGGCCCTGGCTGAATCTGCAAATGGGATCCTGAGCACCCTGGGAGAGCAAGTGGAAGCAGCCCCTGGATGGTGGAGTAGGCAATTGCAGCACCTGCTTCTGGGCTGGAAGCTCTCCTCCTGCTTGCATGTTCGCCCTGTCTCGCTTGGTTTACATCTCTGTGTTCTAGTAAATCTGCCTGAGTGAGACAGAATTTATTTTATTTAAAGCACAGGAAATCTACCCAAAATAATTAGAGCTGAGATGTGATAGACTCATTCTGTAGAAGTGTGTGGGCAGCTGAGAGATATTCAGGAGCTGTGTGGAGGGTAAACAGGGATAGGGAGGTGAAGCCTGACTCCCTCCTCAGAATTAAGAACTGAGACCTAAACTCTGGTCATAAAATGAGGAAGAACAGAGAAGACTTTGTAATACTGCACAAAGTTTGAACTGCCTTGGCATGGTTGTTTCTTTGGCTACAGGTGGAAGTCTGCTCTGTAGTCTGTATGGAGAGGGAGCCTTAGAAAACGGGGCTGACTGTCTCAAACCAAAAAGTCCAGCAAGACCTAAGATCAAATCCAAAATTGAGATCTAAGGTCACCTATGGAAAGCAGAATTGCTATAGTGCTTGGGATTTTTAAGGGAATATCTGCATTTGGTTCAGTCTCTCTCTCTTTCTCCTTTTTAAAATCAGAGCAAAGTTGTTCCTCCCTCCTCAAAATACCAGGCTGAAGTTCTAGGTTATGTTGCACCAACAAAACCATACTGAAATCAGTGTATGAGCTGAATCCAGCCGTTGGCCCTAAAATCCATGAACTTCAAGACACCTCAGTTCTGGGTTTGGCCAGCCCATATTAAAGTGCACTTACAATTCAGCTGTGGCAAGTATGGGAGGAAGTGCTGCTATGAGCTCCCTTTTGGGCCCTTCACATCCTGCTGATTTACGTGCAGCTTGGTTGGACTTAACTCTGTTCTAGCAAAGGCATCTACATGCTGTGAAGCACTGCAGTAGATAGCAGTGTGGATTTCAGCCAGGCTTCTCTACTCTTGCCAAGTCAAGACGGACAGCTGTCAGTCAGGTTGGTGGTCAAGTTAGAGCCACCAGTACTGGGCTCTGCTTTGTCTCTGGACCTGGTTGCACTGATTACCTCATCTCGGTGCCTCAAGTATGCATTTTCCTCCAGCTCTACCCAGAGCTGAACAGAGCCACGTGAGGCATCTGATTCCATCCTCAAGGAATTAAGTACCCTCAGGCTGCAGTGCAACAGAAAACAAGGCACAACCCCTGCAAGCAAGAGTGCAGGGCTTGAGAGAGACAGTTGAAGAGTGCTTGAACCCAGGAATTTTTACAAAAATCCCTTCAGTGTGGTGCATGGACAGCTTGGTTCCTGCAGCATCCACATGTGCAATAAGTACCGATACTCATTTCCAGAATCAGATCTGACCTGGAAGCAGTTTTGAGTTTCCTGCACACTGTGGCAAGAAAGCTCAGCCAGGCCAGAGCACTGAAAACCACAGGGCAGAGACAGAGCTAGCCCAGGCAAGGCTGGCACGAAGCCACAGCCGCAGGGCAGCTGGCGTGGGGAGCCATGCTGGTGCCCTGGCTCCCAGCCCTCTGGTATCCAGCAGCACTTCTGCTGTCTTGCTTCTCCCAGGACGTCCCATTTCTCCTGTACTCCAGACAGTGGAGAAGTAACCACAGAGGCAAAGCAGTTGTGGCATTTCTCAGAAAGGTTTTCTATCATCATTTCCTTCAATAGATGTGGTCCTTTTTCCCCTTTCCAATGCTGGTATGTGTGGTTCAGGAAGGGAAGCTAAATTCACAGCAAATAACTGTGTTCAGGCATTTGGGAAAGAAGTGTAGGGTTCATAGCTTATACCTGATAAAACTGATACTTTATTGACCTATTTTTTCAGAGATACCGAGCATATGTAGCCCCTCTCTGGCTGTATCTTTCAGGTTGGCATTTGCAACTCTGCATATTGGAGCTTGGATGTGTTGGATTAGGCATGCAGCAGCCACTATGGAAACTGAACCAGTAGTTTGAGAGAAGCATAAAGCCCGAGGCTGGAAGCAAGGGAGTTGGTTGCAGTCCTGTCCTCTGAAACAGAAAAGTATTTTTAGATATTTGAAGGACAGTAAGCGCTAAGAACACAGGAGTCTGGACCTCTGAGTTACCAGGGCTCAAAATATCCCTCACGGTGGCATAAGACCTTTATCAGCAATTGGTCTTTGGATAACTGGTTGAAGGAAATGTGGACATTTTTACATAAAAAGAACTGAGTTTGATTGGGAGGTTGGGTTTGATTAAGATACCTCTCTGTCACAGAGCGTAACCACAGTTTAATCTCTCCCTGCTGAATGCAATGGCAAAACCTTTCACTGGCCTCAACGGGTTAGGACTTCAGCTAAATAGTCAAAAATTATAAGGAAGTATGAATATACAATAGCAAGCAGTATCTGCTGTTGGACCAAAGGTCTGCACAAGCTGGTCTGTGATGTTGGTCAGTAATGAGTGATTAGGGATAAGAGCATAAAGAACAGGGCGCGTATAAAATGTTTTTTGTTCTGTCAGTTTTACATTATGTGCTTGCTATCATCTCAGCAAACCTGGCATTTGAGTCACGGCGCTCTCTCTGTCCCTTCCTGGGTTATCTCTTCATTCCTGGTGAAAATTATTTGACACGCAGCAAGGCCAACCCAGCATATCAAGTCTCCTCGCCTCTGCCTGCCTTCCAGCGCGGCAAGCAGCGTTATCGCAAGCTCAAATGAAGAGCCCTCCCCAGACTTTGAATCAGATGCTTTCAGAACTTGCTCAGAGTTCCTGGGAATACTTACAGCAGCACACAAGAGGTTTTTTTTAGCTCTGCATTGACATTCCTTTATTATCAACCTCCAGAGCTTGTTGCTTACGTACACAAGGAGAGCTGTGAACAGTCCAGGCATGTGATATTCCATTCACTTAACCCTATCTCTTATCAGCACAGATGAGGCTACTGTCTCTTGTGGAGAGGTTTTCCATTGACATTAGCAGATTGCTTCTGCTCCTAAAATTGCTTTTCATGCTGTTCCCCTCCCCAGTGTTCTCATCCATCAGTGAGTACAGATCCTTCACTGTCTTTGAACTCCCTCCTTCCCTTCCAGCTCTTCTAAGCCCAGCGCAGGCTATTCCATCTTGCCACATGGGGATTTGCAGAGTGTCCTTCACCACCTAATCACTTCCACAGGCCGGTTGAGTTCTGTACCTACTCCCTCAGCACTGCAGGTAACCTCTGTCTGCCTTCGCCTCCCTCCAAAGGCCCTGCTATGTGTTCAGAGGCTAAAGGAGGCAATGAAGCTCTTCCAAGTTTCCAGGGAAGGCTTGGAAAGAGCCAGTTCTGAGGAAGCAACAGCAGCAGGTGCATGCTCAGGGGGAAGCTGTTGGCCATGGTAGCTGTAGGTACATGGAGCAGCTTCCCCCACCCCTAGTTTCATGCACCCGTTAGCAGGATGATACACAAAATCAAAGCACAAGCAATACGCGGAGATAAACATACTGGTCTACATCTGTAAAGATTTGTGTCTTTGCAGCACATTGGGTCAAGGAGCATCTCCGAAGGACAGACTTTTCCCTTTGCACAGGACCCAGCTCACCTACTATAGGGGGTGCTACTGTGACCTGTGGGGGTACATGAAAAATCTGATAACATTTGAAAAAGGATGGTAGAATTTGATCCTTGAAAGAGTTCTTTTAGAGACTAAGACAACTAGGCTATATAAAAAGTTTTGGTATTTGTTTAAGAGATTAGATAAGCTGACAGAAATGTAGAAGATAATTGTTTACACACGCACATAGACACATACACCAGGAAGAAAATTCTTTTCCCAAAATAGCCACTTACTCTTTATTTATAGCTTTTTTTCTTTCCTTTCTTCTGAGACGAAGCAGAACATTTACATAAGGGGCAAGGAGATCTGATGATGAATAACCATTTCTCGTGCAGACAAAAATCCTCATTAGACCTGCCATCAGGGATAGATGTCTGGGCCTAGAAGAGCACCAGAATTAGCAAGTATCATTTAACTGTCTGAAGTTTTTAACTGAAGGCAGAAAATCTTCTAAAAGTTCAAGATTTCTTTTTTTTTTCTTCAAAGGACCTAAAGGATATCAGGCCTGATATGTTCAGTCCCCAAAGTTTCGCTGCACAGGCTGGAATCAAAGGCTTAGCTCGCAATTAATCCAGTTTATTTTGGCTCTCATTCCCACCCACCCCCAGTCACCTACCAGACAATAAAATATGCAGAATGGAGTGAGGTGGGGCTACGCCAGTATCTGATTTTTACGTATAGAAAACTCTTCATGCTGTGCAGTCTGGGGACTTGAAAGCTGAGCTTTGGCTGGTGATCTGCAGCAATCTGCAGCTGATATAAACTGATCACCTTAGTCTCTGCTCCGGTGTTGCTGGCACCTTTCTGTGCAAAGAAAATGTCTGTGGTGTCAAGAATACTGGACTATGGCCTTGGAGGGTGATGAAAGCCAAAGAGGCAGCCAGTGATGGAGAAGAAGCCCTATTTTCTGCAGTGCATGTAGAAACTTGGGCAGTTACCACCAGTGGGGAGAGAATCATGGCAGAAAGAGCATGACTCTTTGATGAGTTTCAGCAAGGTGTTCTTTAGCTTTGCACACGCGTATTTTTAGTCTCTCAGAGTACAGGACCAAACTCTGAACAGAAATAGCCGACCGCTTGCATAACGCGCTCGTTTCCCAAGCTCCCAGAGCGCGGGCTCTCCAGAGCCCTCGGGAGCAGAGGGCTGTCAGTCAGCGCCAGCCGTGACTCAGATCTGAGCGTGTGCATCCCAGCAAGGCAAAGTCAAGGTCTGCACTGCTTGCACGGCATTCTCCGCGTGAGGCACATGATGACAAGTGTGCAGCACCAACGTTGTCCCACCATCTGAAGGAAAAGACAGGGAGGTGATGGGAGGAAAAGCGTGCAGATGGACAAAGGGAATAGGGCTAGTCCTTCCTATTTATTCCTGTTTGCTCATGCCTGGGCCAGGGGAAAGATAGGAAAGAGGAAGGATTTTCATTCTGTGGCTTCCTGTGTTTTAATTTATTTGGGGTTCACTGAACAAAGGCCAAGCTCTGGACTTGGAGACCTTGCTGTCTGTTCCCTCTGTTCCACGTGGCCTTGCGTCCCTGCCTCTCGTATTCAGCAGTTTCTGCCAAGAAGCTTGGGAGCAGAAGAGGTCTGGAGGCTCTGCTCTCTGCTTGGGCCTCTGGCGGGGACAGCCGTGTGCTCATGCTGTGGGGAAAGGCACCGCTCATAGAGAGGGCTTCACCTGTCCTGGTGACACACCAGGCACTGTGGGGTCCCTGTCCGCTCTTCCCATTTGCACTTTGAGCACCGGTGCTTAGACGTTAGTAATATGTTATTTTTTCTTCATGCTGTTGTCCCTTGGCAGCCAGGCTGTGTGTGGACGAGCCCGGGCAGCTGGATGACACCGTGTGACTGCCAAAGGGAAGACTGTGGCGTGCACAGAGCTGGCGCTGCGGAAGATGCTGGTTTTCCTGGGACACTGCAAGGTGGAATGGCTTTGGGTTGGAAACAGCCAGCCTCCCCTGGCTGAGCCTCAGATCTCCCTGGGAAGCCACTTCCAACCGCAGATCGTCACCAGGCATTCTAGTTGTCCTGGAGATCAAAGTTTGAAGCCTGTCATGGGGGTGAACTGGATTCTTTCCTTTTTCTGCCACATTTTCTTGAGCTGAGCACCTCCTGGGCCATCCTGCCACCAGGGGAGGAGTGTCCGATGGTGTGGGACGTGTGGGGACGAGACGTGGGTCGATGCGGGAAGTGCAGCCGTGGGTGCACATGCGTGTGTGCTTGCGACCGCTGGTGGATCCTGAGAAAATCAGGGCTGCTGGTCGTGTCTTGCAATAGCTCGTGAAAGCAGGCGGCCCTACACCCCGTCCAGACTCCGTGACGGAGATGTGTAGCCCTGACATGGAGTTCATTGCGCAGCTTGTCGAAGTGGTTAACCTCTGGGACTTTAAGGCCCCAGACAGCAAAGACAAGGAAAAGCTGGAGACTCACTTTTTTTTTTTTTTCTTTTTTCTTTAGCAGGATAAACAGCAAATTGTCTTCCAAATGCCTTGGAGAGACTCTATTGGGAGTCTTATTTGACCTCAGAAGAATAAAGTGGTGCATTTATAGAAAGATTATTTTTATCTTAGCTATGTGGAGGGCAATGCTAAATCATCCATTTTGTTAAAGACTACAAGGAGAATATTCCCAGTTCCTTGTCCTTTCCACAGGATCTGCTTTGGGTGCAGTTGTATATCAGGTTTCTCCTGTCTTTCTATCAGAGAGGGAGACACACACATCACATGTGAGGGCTCGTATATGGTCTTCAGTTGTATATGTCAGGGAGAAAGTCAAGTCTAGCAGATTGGGCACCAGATAGGTGTTCCATCCACTCTATATAGCAATGCTTGTCACTGTGTTGGGCTGTTTGTGCCCAGAGCCTCTGTGCTCTGCCACTGCAATATGGAGAAACCTTTCCTGCACTCCAGGTTTGCCGTGATGACTGAATCCGTAATGGTTTGGGAGGTGCCATGAGGCTGTCCATGCTGGATACAGAAAGACTGAGATATATTGCAAGCAGCTTTCATCATGCCCTTCAGCCTTGCTTAGGATCCCAGCAAATCTCAGCCACCAGCATGATGTTTTTCTTGTTGATGGTTTCTGTCTCCAGTTCATTTATTTACTTATTTTATTTAGAAAAGTTCAGCCATCTCTGGAAAGAAACTTAGTGAAAATTCAATATTTTGCTTCAATCAAAACTCTGGCAAACTTCTTTTGGAATAGATCTAATATTCACACTGATGGAAATTATGAAATTTGGTGGTGTCTAGTCCATTTGTTAGTCTAGTACATCCAACTTTTGGTATGATAAACCTCTGGAGAGTGAAAGTTACTTGCATGTGCTCTTACAGGTTTTACAGAGAATTTCCCAGAAGGGTCAACATGTTCTAAGCAAATCCTAGCCAGGGTCTGCCCACAGTGCTTGGCAGCTGGCAGGCCTGGCTCCAAATAACTGAGCTGGAGGCAGGAAGACTTTCTTCTTATGCTATTAAAATTCAAGTTCTTGATGCTCAGATAATGACAAAGATCAAGCCAAAATCCTAGAGAATATTTAGTCTGTCTTCAGAGTAGAGTTGAGTGTGGTACAGTAAAAGGCAAAGGGAGGGGAGGAAAATGAAATCCTGAGTTCTTGTTGACTGAATGATCGCTATCCAAAATAGGAACTGAATGTGAAAGAGGGGAAATAGTCTGTAATTTTGTAATTTATGGTCGTATTGTACTACCTACACAATGAGGAGCTGAGGAGCACACTAGTGCGTGTTTCACTTTATAGCTTGGGCTAAAGAAATTATCTTTGGTATAGGCTTCGGTGAATAACGAGATAGACACATCCCACAAAGCCATATGCATTACATGGATTACTGGATATTTTCTTGGGATCTGTGTGCACATATAAGCAGAGATTCATGTATTTATAAAATTTTGTCCTGCAGGTTTGTCTAGAGGAGACAAAGCTCAATAACTGGGCCCCTGAATCCCCAAATGATCTCCATTTTGTGAGCTCCCTTCATATTTTACTTTTGGAGTAAGCAAAGCCCAAGGGCTTTTAGAAGCTCTTACTGGGTGTGGATTCTTGTAGCTTTTGTCTAACTCTGGCTTTTTCCATACCATTCACAACTTCCACAGCCAGGATCCAAGAGAGTTTTGCTGTTGATTTTCATAGAACCAAGATTTCACCTTAGGTGTTTCAAGATCGCATAGATGCCGTAGCTGCATGACTCTCCATGACCCTTCTCAGCCAAGCTGCAGGAATAAATCCAACCTGTTTCCCCCATGCAATATAAATGGGAAAACGGAGCTAGAATTCAAACGTGGTGCCCTTACCCCTGTTAGGTAATGCCTTCGTTACCTGAATAACAGGGCTACTCAGGAGACAGGTACGATGCCATGGAAAGGAGCAAGTGGCGTGTGACACAAAAGTAGAGTCTTCATTATTTAAAGCTCCATGTAACCGGATGGGCTCTTCTCAGCAGAGGAAAGGCAGATACGTGCCGAGTCTTGTTTCTACCCACAGTGCCATGCACATGTTCTAAACTTTTTATAGAAACACTCATGGTTTTCTGGATTTTTTTTTTCATCTGTGGGGATTTATCCCACCAGTTGCTCTGATCAGCTCCCAAAATTGAGCGATCATGGGAAGCTGTGCAGAGAAAATAACTCGTGAGAACCAAAAAAGAAAAATGCTTGGGACATCCAGGCTATTAATAAAAGTGCGCCTTGCAGAGCCCTGTGTAAGCTTGCCGCATCAAGGGCACAGAAGTGGCTCCATGTTCATCAGGGTCAAATTTCATTGCATTGAGGGCAATGATACCTCAGCCTCTCTTCTGTAGTGCGGCTCTTGGGGTGCCTGGGAAGACCACGGCCAGAGAACCTCGAGGATGTGGGTCAGCTTGGCACAGCGAAAGCTGCTGCACTTGCTAATGGGAGAGCTATTTCTTAGAGTGTTTTGTTTTGCCTGCAGGACCTTGGGGCTGCCTGCGTTGGGAATTGTGGGATGTCCAAGTCACATAGGACGTGGAAGTTAGAGGTTCAAACCTATCCAGTTCAGGCTAGGATCTACAGCATGCATTTTCCATGTCCCAAGGAAATGTCTAGACCTTTAGGGCAATGATCATTCTGGCCTGATCTTTCAACCAGCCTGTTGCACTGTGAGTGAAACCATGTGGAGCTGATGCCATCGTAGGTTTTCAGTGCACTTTGAGCGAAAACTCCTGCCTCAAAACCTGCCCATCCCAGCAGATTTTAGCAAGGCGCCCAGAGAGGAGGGTGCATGGTGCTGACGGAGGGCAGAGCTGCAGAGGAGAGAACCTCATGGGTTCTTCCTGGGCCTGCCAGCTCATTTTGAAGGTGTGATGTCCACACCTTCCCTCGGAGCCCTCACGACAGCAGTCTCTTTCCTGGGAGGTGAGGACGTAACCGGGCTCTGGGGCGTCTTCAAGGTGTGCACCAGCTTTCTGCTGGCAGAAGCCCATCCTTCATTTCAGCATGGCTAAGGCTGCAGTTGCCTTTGGAAAATCTCACCCTACAATGCAGCTGAATGTCTTTCGCACTTAGCCATGAACATACACATTTCATTAGTGCATTGCCAGGCTTTCTACTCCTTAATAAACTACTTGCAGCATTGATTTCCAATCTTTGCGCTCTGGGAGCAATAACTAAGCTAACTGTAATGTTTTCCATTTCATGTTTAACTGTGTGCATGGTGTGTCATTCCCAGATTTTTTATTTCGGATTCTGCAGCCTGGGAAACACATACATGAAGCGCATCTTTTGTGAAGGAAACCATTCCAAATTATTCACTCTCTACCATAATTTTAAAGATCGGCACATGAACAAATTGCTCCTCTTCTGACAGAATGATGCTATAAATATAGAAAGAGCCTGTTTTACTGTGATCCACATCTTCCAGGCAGATCACAACCCCCACCGTCCACCTCCCTCAGTATTGTACTAGTGCCAAATCAGCAAATGTTCAGAGAAACTGGATAGGCCACAGCTGTAAACCAGCAATGGCATTGCATGTGTGTGTGTGTGTTTCAGTGTGAAAGACTGCAGAAGTGCAGCATATAAATGGTGCTGGACTAAGATAATAAATGGATCAGACAGATATATCTGGGCATATGCTGAGTGTGGGTTTGGGTTTTTAATTTCCCTTCCTTAAACTGAGATCTATAATAAGATATTTCCTGGCTTGGGTGCGAGTGGTTTTAATAGCTTCATTTTTTTTCTTGCTGGATACTTCTGGATGTGGCTGCACTAGCCAAGCCCTGCACAGTAGCTACAGTAGATATTGTTTTACAGCTAGGAGATGAGTGTACAGTAGGTGCCATAAACCATCCTGCAAGTCTGCTCTGTCAACGGGTGAGTATATTAAGAGCGTTTCTTTGCAAACTGAAACGGCGTCGGAGGCAGTAGAGAAAAGTGCTCTTGTTTACAGAGGAGAGCATTTCTCCACAGCCGGGAGGCTGCTCAGGACAAGGGAGAATGTCTTATATTTCTTCTGTCTGTGCTCTCGTAGGGGGTAGTGGAGTTTCGCCTGGGCTTGGTCTTCTTCCTCCAAAAAGACCAATCCCAGACCCAGCCCTCTCTCTTCCCCAGCTCTTCTTTGCGTCTCAGCAGATCCTATCACTTGCAGTAAAGCAGAGCTGCTGCAGGATTAAAGGGCAGGAGGGATTTATAATGAGGGGGCTTTTACACCATTTCATGCACATTAATACTGTTCATGTAAGTTTTACTGAGTCTATACTATGCCCTTCATCTCATAAGATGAGCTAATTTAGGTTTGTATTCATCTTCCACGTCCCATTTTACCAAGGCAGCATGTCCAGAACGTCATGCTGTGTGGATGTCCTGCTTGCTGGTGGCCAATGGGTTGTTATTCATGCCTGTACAAGGAGGAGGTTTCTTCCTTGCTGCAATGTCTGTACATGGCCTGTGAATAAAGTAGGGCCTCAGGGCTTGAGTGAGTCATGTGCAGTGACCAGTCCTTGCACTAAACTTTAAAGTAGTAGCTGCAGCTGAGGCTGCTTCTTACAAGTCCCACAATAAATGTGTAATTGTTTAAGATTCCAACTTCAGATGACATTTGAATGATGAATCTTAGCTTTCACTTAGACAAAATAAACAATCACGTGTCCAGCCTTAGCAACTTTGACCTAGGTGGCTCAGAAACCCAAAGGTGTATCCAAGATATGCTGTTATTTTAACCTTCAAGATTTATTTTTAAAGCCAGTGACATGGCTGGGATAGGCCTGAACTGCAGCCACATTCAGACTGGAGCCAATTCCCATGTCTCAGGTAATACGTTTCTAAGCCTCCTGCATAACATGTTAATTTGACATGAGTCAGCAACACAATGATGTTATGAAGAAAGCAAATTTTGTACTAGCAGTGTGGCCTGCAAAAAAGATCAAATGAGCCAATGAAAATGCAAGAAGAAAAGGAGGGATGGATATGTCTGCAGGATAAAGAATGCAGTCCCAGAGAAGGAGAGACCTCTTCTTGGTGGGTGTAGTGAATAGCATTGGGTATATCTTAGCTGTGTCTCAAGAGCACCCTGTGACTTGTGCCAGGGTCCTGGTCCCGCAGTCAGCCAGGGCAGCCGGTGTCGCTGGGACAACTCAGCACATGGGGACCATCCCTGATGGTCATGGATTTTCTTCCCATGGAAACCAAACCGCTGTGGTGCAGAGCTGAGTGTAACTCCAGCCAGGGTACAACAGGGATGCTCCCGGGGAGCTCAGGCATGGAAGCTGCACTTGTGCCCCTTGCTTTGGACATGGACATGACAGTTGTGCCTTTTTGGAAGAAAATCCTGCACTTGGGCACACCCAGGACATCTCTGCCATCATCCTAAGATGCTTGCATCCTGCTTCATTGGGATAAAATAGGAAGACATCCCTGACTGAAGAAGGATGAAGGTACAGTGGTGGTAGGGCACTGCTTCTGTACCTACACTCCTCCTCTCAGAAGTGGGAACAACATCTTTCTTCTCCTTTACGCATGTTAACAGAGCTGAAATGATCAGATATTACAGTCTTAGGGCCATGCCAGTAGTGTGGCCACCTCAGAGGCTTTGGGTTTAACTAAGCAGACCTTAGGACTAACTAGAGCAGAAATGGCTGTCGAAAGCATTGCTACTGAAAGAGTGCTTTTGGGTGACTTTGAGCAAGTTTTGCCCTTTGAGAAGGACTTTCCACGAGAGCTCCCCAGGCTGGCTGCACAGCACAGTGTCATCTTGAAGCTCAGTGAACCTGCCCCACCTGCTCTGCATAAACTGCGATGGAGGCAAAATGCCCATATTTCTGCAATATATTAAGAATTTGTCTTTGCTCCAAAACCCTGTTGGGTATCTGGGCTACCTGCATTCCTATTTCACCTTTGGGCTGAAAAGTACCATGGTGAAGTTTAGTATCGTGAGTGTCAGGAGCTCATTCTGACTGCACTCAACTGATTTATCATAACCTCAGTACTGCATCTGTCCTCATTTGTTATCCTGTGTATAACAGATGGGACTGCCAGAATGTCTCCATGGGAAGAATGAATTCTGGGCCACAGGTGCATCTTTGTCCTGATATGAAAGGTTAGAGGCATGTGTTGATGAGCAGAGCACCCAACTCTGGTTAGGGCACCAGCATACTCTGCTTTCGGGAAAAATGCTCCTCATTTCCTGAGTGGAATCCCAAGAAGCGTAGACATTTGCTCTTCAATGTAATAAGGATATTTATATTCCTTTTGTGTGATAGCTCTTACTTCCAGCATATTATCCATGCATTCCCAAGAAATAATCATGCCTCCCCTTTGCATCTGTGAACCCAAGGAGTCACGCATGTCTTCTAGGTTGCACAGAGGTCCAGGGGTTCATCTCTCTGCTCAGACAGTTTGTCAAGGAGCCATTTAGCCCTTGTCTCCTCAAAGGCACCCGCTGTAAATCAGAAGTTAGGGTTGCATAATGCCTCCTAAATAATGAAAAGACCAATGCAATCCTGGGAAGATGCTTTTCTCAGGAAATTCTGCATGTTCACACACACAAGTAGCTGACTTCCTTCCCCTTGCGCCAGTTTGTGCTGAACAGTCACTTTCTGTTTCTCTCAATTCTAGTTTTTCAGGTGTGTACAGACAGCTCCAGTGGACCATAGGATTGAGTGTATGGAATGATAGCACTGTACCTGTGACAACCCCCCCACAAAACATCCTATATAAAAATAATTAGCTATCTGATTACTCCCGTTACTGCTGTGGAATCATGCCCTGTCAGTATGGTAATTATCTTTTCCCCCCAGGGGATATTTTATTTTTCCAAGAGGATGCAAAGTTTTGATTGCAAGCAATGGAAGTGGAATGTAGTGTATAAACATTAATAAACCATTCCTATGTTGCCATCAAGCAAGGCCAAAACGAGCTGAGAAGTTGGGGCAGGGTACAGACCAGAGAGCCTGTGTCCCTTCTATGGAGGGGAAGGGTTTTCCCTCTCCTGGGAGTGCATGAGGTTGATGGCAATACTGCTACTCCCAGCTGTGCTGGGCGAAAGGGCTAATTCACTGCTGATACAAAGTGCTGAAGGGTTTCATCCGGCGCTGTTTGTGCCAGGCACTAATATACTTTCAACAGAGAGATGTTATGTAAAATGGCGTGGTGACCCAAGGAGGTGTAATTAGCTCCGCTGTCACATAGGAAAAGAACGTGTTTGTACAGATTATTTCCAATTTCTAGCAACACCTGCTCACTTGCCTTAACCAGATTTCTCAAACGGGGACTAATTAGCACTTCCGTGGAAGCCCAGTGCTCTCCAGGCAATGGCTTTACCTCTCACTTGGTATTCAGTCTGAGGGGAGGCATGTTAATTACTATATCAAGAGAAGCTGATAGAAGCAGGTAAGTATTTTAATGCCTAAAACTAATTAAAGGAGGAAGAGGAGCTTGCTTGGTTTTGGTTTGCTCTTTCATGTAGTGGTTAGAGCTGTGTGGGGAGTTTCCTTCTTTATTTCCTTGAAGAAAAAAGGTATTTTGTGCAGGTCTTATTTCTGATGGGCTGTGCACACACTAGGGGTGAGGACCGTGTGGTGCCAGCAGGTGCCTGACAGCCCTGGGTGACGCTTGTCCCAGACATAGGGGGCACACACCTAAAGCTGATGGTGTGTGGGCTGAAGGGAGCCCTTGCAACTCTCCGTCTTGGAGTTTCCTTTCAAGCAAGTATGCCCTAAGATCAGAGATGAGTGTGTTTATTTTTATATATATATATATATATATATAGGCTTAATTACATGTACATTCTGCCTACAGCTAAGTATTAACTACAATTTGGGAATTAATGAGGAGGCCAGAAGGCACTGCCAGTCTGGCCTTCCCTCTGCTTGTGTCATGAAACATCACCTCCTCGCTGCTGTGCTGAGTTTGCTAGCACGTGTTTTGGCTAAAACAGACTTGCTTTGGTGGTCTGAAGAAGTGGAGACTCTGCTCTTCCCCTCAGAGCTTGTTCTCCAGCACTAAGGCTTGCGCTGATTATGTATCTCTAATTGAGCTTGTCCGGCTTCAATCTGCAACCTTTACTTTTTGCTTTCCCTCTCCCTGATGGAGCCTTTTAGTGCCTGAAGTTATCTGCTCATATATTGTAATTGAATCCAGCTCTTTCTTGAGAAAGATGGCTCTCAAGATGCCTTACTGCTAGGCATCGCTTCCAGGCCTGAAGCTGGTTTTGTGGCTCGATTCTGCCCTCTTCTTAGTGTTTCATTCATTTATTTAGTGCCCTTGTGCAAATATGGGCACCACTTCTCGGATGCTGTAGTTCTGCTCCTATTTGCATACTGAAAAGTGACTTTGTGTAGCGGTCGTGTTAAATCTCTGTGCCGTGGCATCCTGTCCTTTTATCTGCCAGTAGGCCGGATCTCTTTCCCTGCTTTGCTCTTGTGCTCATGCTGTCCTAGACTCTTGGGCCTAGAAGGAACTAGAAAGGTACCATTTGAAAGCTCATTTTAAAAATCTTTTTTTCTGCTAATATATATGGAGCTTGCTGCTGTAAATTAAAAGTGAGGCCAAGCAAGGTAAAATATCTATAAGGGCACCTACAGGAATAACTATAAATATTTCAAAAGACCTTTCACAGGGTTTTTAAGTCCTTTAAACACTCTGGGCACAGGTCAGTCTTAACCCCTGATGACTTACGAGATGTTTTAGTTGGGGGAAACTACTTGTGCAGTGAAATATCTAGTTGTGTTTCTTGCCAGGCCAAGATAGGAAAGGAAATGGAGCACTAGCCTCAGCCACCGTGGCAATTTCTACATATCTGTTTGCTATCGTATCTCCAGTGACCTTTTAAGAACAGAAATCCCTATTCCACAACTGACATCATTTATTTTCATGGATCATTTAACATGCTTTATAATTTTAATAGGCTCATTTCTGTAGCTCAACATTGAGCTATTATTTAACAAAATGATCCCCAAAAGGGGCTTTAGGAGAGCTAATTGCCTATGAAAGCCTGAGGGTGTGGGAAAGGAAGACTTCACAAATGCTCTAAATGCTGAATTTTTCCTTTTTTTTTCTTTATTTTTCCTTAGGTCTGTTTCTGGACGCACACATGAACTGTAGAGATGGTGAAGTCTTTGTTGTGACACCAGTATCACAACAGCATCAGAACCTGGCCTATAGAACTGGTCCTTTAAAGTCTCTATGACCGTTTAGCTGGCTAGAACTTTATTTTTATGTTGCCAGTAGATGTCTGAAGATGCACCTGAGGGAGACTTCTCAGGAGGAGCAATTCAAGGAATTTCAGTGGTTCAAGCCCTTGCTTAGGGGAATACAGAAGCTGCAGCAGAGTGTCATCGTTCTGTGTCTTCCAAGATCCAAGACTGTCTGGAGCTGCCTGGTTGGGACTAATGGGTTCCTGGGGTCTCGGGAGGTGGCAGTGCTGGCAGGGTCAGCAGCAACCCTGCAGGTAGGCGGCTCGGAGCAGGAAACCCGAGTGCTCTGCCAGGAGGCTTGTCAGCCTTGATGTTTGGGTAAAGTGAGATATTTAAACAAATTGGCTTTTCCTCTGGGAGAAGAGCGGTGTGAGCAGCTTTCAGGCAGCTCTGCTCATGTTTCACTGTGATTTCTTCTGTCCAACTCTGCTGCAGCAGGAGGCAGGGCTGTAGTTGGGGAGAAACGGGAGAAACATTGCTCCTGTGAGAAGGGAGCATCTCTGCATTTTTTTTTCCTGCTTCTTCCTCAGTGAAATGAATATGATATGTAGGTGTTTAGGGTTTCTGGAGTGCTTTGTGACAATCCAGTTAAATGTTATTTTTCTTAGCATCCATTTATACTTGGTTTCTCAGCAGGCCTGCAGATGTTATGACAGATCAACCTCCTCAGTTGACAGAGCCCAGAGTAGTTCAAGGGGTTGGCAGAACTTGCAAAGGTTTACATGAAGTCACCTGCTGGGGCTTTGTGTTAGGGAGCAAGAGAATGAAATGGAGCTTTTAACTTAACTTTAACTTCAGGGCTTGGAAGACAAGAAACTTTGTACGAAGTACGAGACCGCAGAGAGGTTTTTCCTGCTCCTTATTAAATCTAGGCTTTTTTAGCATGCCGATTGCCATAAAATTAGGGCAACTTTAAGACAGGCTGAATGGTTCCCCCCTCTCCTGCTGCTAAAGACATTGGAAAACTCTGATGGATCCAGGATATCACGTCAATCTTAATGCCCCTTTCCGCAAACACCCATGTGCTTGTGTTTAGTACTAAATAGCAGTTAAGCTCCAGTCAATGGGAAAATATGCTTAAGAGCTTTGTTCACTTCCTTAAGTGCTTTGTTGGGTCTGGCTCCGTGCAATGTGACAAACACCCACTAGTTTCATCACGTACCACTGTAATATAGAAAGTTCCTTGGAAATGGCTTTTGCATGTGAGTTTTGTTGGGGGAAGCCCCCAATCTATATGCACTTGCTGATAATGACCTGCATTTGAGTGATGCTCTGGTTCCGTAGTCTGAGGGAAATAATAGGAGAGGAACATAATGGCCCTGGAGAGGGTACAGAGCTTTGAGACACCTGCTTGTACAAGGTTGCACAAAACGTTTCTTGTTGTGTTCCAGGGACTGACAGCCCAGTGAGATAATAACAGGTAAAGCAAACTGTACTAGAATGGGATATGCTGAGCTCCTCGAGTAATTAAAGGTTACGTAAGGTGGTTACATGGTTTGAAAGGATTATTAATGCCGTCAGGTTTGCATTATATAAAAGGTAATTAAAACACAGCCAGCTTACCATTGATCACACCCTTTGCCTTGCATTTGTGACAGTGCACTGGAGAGACCCCAGACGTTGCCTGGGGAGGCAGAGGCAGCTGGGGCTGAGCGGCTGTGGGGAGCCAGGACTCCTGAGCTCACAGCACCGCTGCGGTGCTCTGCAGCCTTGGCCACATCTGTGCTGCCTCCGAGTGCTTCGTTTTCCCCACTGGTACAGGTGACTGCTTCACACAGAGAGTAATGAGGTTATCAATGGCACATGAGGTCTCTGTTGGCTTTACATTAAAAGTTAAGCCAGTCCTATAGCACAGAATTGGGCAGCTGAGGAATTTCTGCCTGGGCACCGTAGGGGAGACAGGAGGTGAGGGATACCCAGTGTGAAGGGGGTTGATCAGCTACAGCTGCTGTGTGGTGAGAGTCACCGCTACCTGTAAGCGGGCTGGGTTGGTGTTCTTGGCCCAGCTTCCCCCATGGACAAGCAGCCAAGCCCCATGGGCTCTGCTCAGTGTTCTGAGTGGTGGAGGACCTGTGGTGACCCAGGTCAGTGAGCAACAGCTCCCTGCCATCCCCTGAGGAGCAGTGGGGCAGCACACAGCAATCCAATGGTGCCACATGCCAGTCACCCTTCTGGGGGACATGTTTCTGGTCCATCACTGTTTGGAAAGTCTTGTTTCATTAACAACGTCATGAAAGATGGTGCCTGGCCTGGCTATGGCTTTCTGGTAGTCCAGCCTCAAAGACAAAGTCCAGCTTAGCTCCTAGGATAGTGCGTGTGAAAGCACGCCCCAATGGGTGTCTGAGCTGATACAGGACTTCTTTGAAGGCAAGCATGTAGTACTTCCAATGAGATACTGCCTTGTCTGATGTGCACCCGGGGTCTTGTGTATGTAACAACTGCTGCAGAGGATTTACAGATGGAACAGATATCAGTACAACTGCAAGTGAGCTTTGTAGAACAGAGTGTAGAGAGAAAACTTCTTTCCTAGGTAAAATGTAACTTCTGGCTCTGAAAACAACAATTGCAGCAGGGCCAGGCTCCAGGACAGAGCCTTCAGCTTGCAGCTTCTAGAGCATGGAGACCTTGACTGATAGACCTAGAGGCCGTGACGTTACCTTTGATGCCCCAGTTTTTCTATGGAAAGCTGCTAGAAGTACTTTGAGAGAACGGCACAGGAACGTCCTGCTTTGTTCTTGCTGGTTGCTGGATCTGCCGGGTTGTCTGTTACTATTTGCAGCGCTGCCATCCACGTCCAGTGTTCTTGGTCTTCACTGGAGGTCTGATTCACAGCCATTTAGGTTTGTACAGAATTCAGATGGCCTCTCTGTGCTAAGGCTTGTAAAGCCATTGCACCCAATGGGAGGGAGAAGCGACACACCCAAAGCAAGGAGAAAAGAGGGTGTGCTACCAGAAGTTAGCTCCTATGAGCCTTCAAGCTTCTAGTTTGAATTTCCTATTGTTCCAGTTACTCTAGTGGAGTTGAAAAATCCCTGGCTCTTGCATTAGTGAGTTTATCGGATGGTGTTCATTAACACGCCAAAGTCTGGGGCATGAGGTGACTGTGAAGGTGCATGGGCAGCCCCTCCAGCTGCTGCCTGCGAGTTGGATGTGGCACTGAGACCTGTGCTAGCATGTGCCAGCTGACAAGCCCTTCCCAGACTCCCACTAATTCCAAGTTTTTCCCATTTTGGAACATTAGGAGACTGGGGCAGAGTGAGCGCAGGTTTAACTCGTTGGCTTGTGTCAGGTGCTTTCAGAAATGTGAACAAAGCTGAGACTTACTTTCTGCAGGATGTCTCTGATTTCTGGCTGGCAAGCAGAACTCGGCAGTAGCGGAAAGCTTGCCGAGACATTGTGAGCTCGCTGTATCTCTGCCTGCAGCCGTTGCCTCAGGACGCCTGTCTCCAGCGTGAGGGAGTTCTCCAGGTAGCCAGCGCAGACGGTGCCTCTGGGGGAGCCGAAGATAAGAGCGTGTCTGAGAAGGAGCTGTAGCCACCGTTCTCTCCATGGAAACACTGCTGTCACTCAGCCTTTATAGAGAGTAAATCCAATTATGGCTGTAGACATAAATGTGTATTTCTAAGTCAAGCTGGTATAAATGAAAATATAACTGGATCCTCTAGAATTTTATAGATTTTTTTTTTCCTTTTACTGTTTTCTGTCACAGTTCCAACTCCAAATAATTCTCCATGTACTATAGGTGCTTCTCCCCCACCCTCCTTCTTTCTCCCTTCTTGGCCTGGAAAGTAGGAAAAGAGGGGAGCACCTCTCCTCCATAACGAGAGCCGGTAAGACAAACTTTCCATCTCCGGGGCCCACCCTTTTCTCTGTTGTGACTAAGCCATGTTTTTAAAGGTAACGCCTCTGCATTTCTCACAAATTTATTTCTATTGCGCTGTTTGAAGACTCCCTCTGTAGCCAGTGATCCACGAAGTGTTCCTGGCTGCTGCTGGAAAGCGCCCCGGCTGCTAACCCGTCCCACTGGTGCCTGCCCTCCTGCGGGGTCCCGGGCCCTTCCCGGCTGGTGTGGCCATGCCCAAGCACCTGCGGCTTCCCACCTGCATGGAAAGGAGAGGACCCGTCTAATGCAATCAATTTCAACAGTTGTCTTGGCAACATTTGGTCTGTTTTGTGGACATTTGGAGGAGCATGGAAGGCAACATGCTCCAGGTGACCCTGCTTGAGCAGGAGAGTTGGACTGGATCTCCAGAGGTGCCTTCCAACCTCAGCTATTCTGTGACTCAAAAGGGAGCTGACAGGATCTTTGGGGAGAGCATGTGAACCCTACACCTTTGGACCAGGTTTTGATCTAAAGGTGCTGGGTGCCTGTGTTAGGTTTCCCTGCAGTGCTGCTGGTGGCTGGCTACTCTGTGACTGCACCCAGGTGCTCTTCCAGCCCCAGTAGCTCTTCAATGGGTGTTTGATAAATGATAAAATTGCTTTTAAATTTAGCATCCTCTGTAACTCACAGGATTATTCTTTGAAGACACTTAACCTAAGGTCATGGTGTGGAGATGTCACAGCTTATTTATGGAAAATTGTGGTGGGCCCAAGTTAGATAGGGCCGAGATGGTACAGATGCCAGGTTAGAGGGGCATCTGTAATATCACAGCCCTATTCTCCATTGACAACTTTCTTCCAGGGTTTCTCTAATTTCCTATTGCTCTATGTAATATCATCCCAGATGGACTGGAAGCAAAAATAATTTCTTGCAACTGAAAAACTGCAACTAGAATTTGAGCACCGCATTTTTCCAAAAAAAGCCCCAGAAAAACTAAGACCAAAGCTTTGCCCACCTTGACCCCATCCCTTGTGCAGTGCTCTGGATTATGCAGCCACCTGTGTGCGGCTCCTGCCCTTCAGCGAGGGCCACGGTCCCAGGCACCATCGAGTGCGGTGCTGCGTCCCTTGGGCTGCTGTGCCGGGCGGGGGAAAGCAGTTGATGCTGGGTTTCCTCATCGCAAGCAAGGGGAAGGAATTTACTAGCAAAGCCACAGACTTCAAGGCTGCCTTTGCTGTCCGTGGAAGGAATTTATCGCTCAAGCTGCACGTTGAGCAGGGTGGAATCTAGCATCTTTTTAGCTGGTGTTTCATCTGCATTTTCCCCTGCTCAAGCCACTCCTCCACCCAGTAGGCATGTGGCTGTTATCACTTTAGAATCCTCAGAGAGGTTTCTCAGTGGTGGCAGTTTTGAGGTCTATTTTACTCATTTAGTCCCTGGGTAGCAAATGGTCCCCTAGGTGCTAGAGAAGCCAGCAATCCTAGTTGACTCTTCCAAGTCTGCCACTTGACTTTGCCTGACCAACTTTCAGATGTTTTTCCAAGATACAATTCAGTTTCCCTCATTTGTAAAAGGCAATTTGATGCTTAATCCCCTCTAAAATAGAGCTTTGAGGGCTAAGAGTCAAAAGCAGTCCAAGTCAAATGACTGTGTTTATTCAAATTTGTGAAGGCTTTTTTTTTTCCTTAATTCTGTGCTTTAAAATGTTGAAAAGTAGAGGAACATTCAGGGGTGGGTTTTTTTGATGGTTTTTAAAAGCTATATAATTTTTCAACCACAGAAAACTTAAAATAAATTCTTCACACAACGTTTTTGCCTTGCATGGGGCCAAATCTCGATGGAAGCAGTAGTGCTGCTGATCAGAGTCATTGGGCTTCAGTCTTTCTCAGCTGTGTAAAACAAGTATGGGTGCTGCCCCTAGGGTCTTGTCTCTGCTGTCCCTTACTTTCCTATCTCCATTATTCGTGACAGAGAGCCCTAAAATGCCTCTCCTGTGAAAGGATATGTTTCGGGCTCTTCGAGGAGGAAATATCATCCACTGGTGAAATGCAGCTCCTTCTGCACAGCAGCACTCCTGCTCAGAAAGTGAAGTCGATTCTGCCCGTTAAAACGAAGAGAAAAACTGTGCTGTTGCTCCAGGTGGAATCAGCCCGGGGCATTAGGCCTGGCTGACAGCTCCTGAGATCCTGCAGAGACCTTTGCAGGCTGCTGCTTGGGCTCGCTTGCTCCTGGTGCTCGCTGGATGGGTCGTGCTGTTGGCAGACCTTGGCAGGGGCCGGTTCAGCCCCACTTCACTGGTGCCTGGGAAACCGGCCTGGATCCCAGCACCTCGGAGCTCCTTCCTGGGCTGCTGCTGCCTCCTTTCCTTCCTCCCTCCCTCCCACTGGGGTATTGGGATATCCTGTAACGTGGCCACAAAAGAGTCTCCGGTTACCCAGGTGGCCGAATGCAGGTAGCTTGGCTTCCCAGCACTGCAGACAGGATGATAATGTTACGGTGGGGAGGAGGTTGGGAGCTGCGTGAGCTGCAGGAGCCACTCACAGGGTCGCCCATGTGGCATAAGGGAGCCGAGGATGTCCTGGGACCCACTGACAGAGGAGAGAGATGCAGTAGAAGAGGCTAAAGTCCTGCAAAGGCCAGGCCCAAAGGTGCAAAATCCTGTCGAGAGCAGAAGCACAAGGGCTTGATGCTTTGTTTTCCTCCCTCTGCTTTCCCTCCCCTGTGGCAGCACATCCCTCCAGGAGTGAAAGTCCCCAAGCCACAGAGAACGGTGGAGTATCAAACAATGCATTGGCTGAGCAATGCCTGTTTGCAGACATGCGGTGGACAGGAGAAGGAAAGCATGCTAAGCAGTGGCTTCAAAGGGGACAGCAGCGGCAGGTCCTGTGGCCAGCTCTTGTCCCTGCACGAGGGGTGGCACAGGGCTGGTGTGCCAGCTCAGCACCCCCTCGTCAGGACCCTGTGTCTGCTGGGGTTTGGACCGGGCTGTATCTGGATAAAAAAAGAAGATGCTAGAGCAGGGAAGTTGTCTCTTGGACCATGACCCTGGACCATCTCTGGATGCTCAAGGTGGGAGGACAAGGCTCGGGCTGGGGTACGTGTGCTCCTCTGCAGCCCCCGAGCTTCCTGGGAGGGGAGGCATGGTAGTGGGACGAGGGAGGACTTGAAAAATGGGCTCACCCCGTTGCATAAGGCTGATGTGTGCCAGCTCGGTTCCTGTGGCTGTTACGGAGCGATACCCATTTGTGGAGTGGGGAGCCTGGCCCAAACCTCTCCTATGGAGAGGAAAATGAGCATGAAGTGCTACTCATCTGCATTGCCAGCTGAGCAAATGGCAATTTCAATGGCATTAAACCATTAAATAAGCTGCTCCCTTAACTTCTGGGAATGCAGCATTAATTTTGAGCTGGGCGCTCTTGGACCAGAGATCTAATGAACTTCTGCTGCACTGGGGCTACAAGCAGACAGTTGCCTCTATTGAATCAGTGCGTGTAAGGCTGGCCTCATTAATGAATGTCAGCGAGACAAACTGAATCAGAGGTTTCAGGCCTCTGCTTTTTCTCTTTTAATTGCATTTTTCAGAGTTCACAGGCCAGAGTAACCAGGGAAATTTGTGATGGGTCAGAACTGGCTGCGGTTTGGAAAGAATTTCAGGCATCCTTCATGTGACCTCCTCCTCCTCCTGCACAATTGTTGCTTTTAAAAGAAGCAGCAGAAATGGGGGGCGAACAGAGGAGCTGCTCTGTGCACATCTCACCCTTGGCCGCGCAGCTTGGAAACCCCTCCCCTGGCCCCAGGGAAGGGAGCAGTGACGGGGGGGTGAAGGACAAGCACGGGACCCTGCTCGGGGTCAGCAGCCGGACGCCGCTCGCCTTCGCTTCGTGCCGGGGCAGGCGAGCTCTAAGCGAGGGGGAGGCGTTTTGCAAGGGGCGAGGGCGCAGCCTCAGCGTTACTCACCCGCCGCTCCCGTGCACTCGGGGGGTTTCGAGCTCATCTGGAGGCCAGTCAAGGCCTGTGGGGCTCTGGGATAGGACTTGCTCCTCGTGCAGTGTGCCTGTAGACACGGAGCGGGGAGGGGAAAAAAAGAAAAAAAGGGAAAAAAGAAAAAAGAAAAAGAAAAAAAAGACCTTCCTTGCTGACTCAGCTGGCCAGGGCAGCTGGTCTCGTTAATCTTAAATAAGCCAATTAAGGCTGCATGCTAGGAATGTCTCCCAACAGAAGCTTGCCTGAATAAAGGCTTCCAGTCTCCCTAATAATGCCTCAAACTCATGGGGAATTTTCCCTAGCTGGAGTGTCACTCATGCCCACTCAGGCTGTCCCATGCCTGGGTCAAGATGTGATTTAATTGAATCAGCCCTTCCAGGAGCAAGCTGCCAGAAGGGAAGCATCACAGAAGCATCAGAGCTGTTACCTAAGCTGTTCTTGAACTGCAGGTCTGGAAGGGAGAGTCTTGCCTCTGTTTGCTGCCTGCCAGGTAAGTTGTGAGACTTGTGTGCCTCAGTTTCACCATCTGTAGAAAGAGTGATACCAACATGGTTCTCCTGAAAAGGACCCTAGTGAATGTGCTATAGTTATTATGCCATAGGAGACAAGCTGTATGTACCCAGTGGGGCTGAGGGATGCCTCATAACCCTGCAAAGGAAGGCTAAGGAGTTGGGCTATGGAGCATCCTGTGGCAACCTTACAGGGTTACTCTCATGGGTGTTTTCAAGCACCCTCAGGAAAGCCTCGTGGGTGAAGCCATGTGCTCGTGGCTGCAGCTGAACACGCCGTGCCTCTTGATAGGAGCACGGCAGCGAGTTTGACCCGACATAAAGAGGGTGCTAACTCTGTTATCCTGGGGAAAGCTGGAGTGAACAAATAGCTCTCCTCTGGCCCAAGATGTAAAGCCAGGGCTGGCTGTGGCACAGCGGCCACCTAGAATTCCCAGGCTACAAACACTTGATTCGTTTAGATCTAAGAGGCAAGAGGACATGTAGAGGCCCATATCCTTACTTAGCTGTTGTGCTGCAAAATAGGAGGTTATTCGTAAGAGGAGGAGTGTGCTCTTTTATTTTTTTTAATAGGAAAAAAAGCTTCCTTCAAAGATTTCCTCCTTGTGAATTTATAGTCCTCCAATTCACTATTTTATGACCTCAACAAGAAACTCATAAAAACAAATGCTTTAAGAAAAGGAGGAGAAAAGAAAAAAAACTCTTTAAAAGAGGCACCAGCAAGTCTCAACCAAGCAGGCAGAGTGAGGGTTCCTAAGGTGAGTGTTTCCATAGAAGGAGATGAGGAAACGTGGGGCTGGTTCCAGAGGGAAGGATGCCGAGGAGGGCCCCTGGCTCTGCCCTCTGGTCCAGGCTTTGCTCTGCACCAGCTGCTCTGGGGCTTGGTAGCTGTGCTGAGACCCCCTCTGCTGCCCTGCCAAGGGGAGGGGTAAGGCCACAGGATCCTGCTGTGTGTGTGCAGCAGAAACCCTCCTCCTCAAAGATGGCCCTGGATTGGAGGGGGAAGGTTTAAACATGTTGTGGTGCAAACTGGTTCTGCTGGGCCCATTCTGGGCGCTGCTCTGCGAGATGCATCTCAGTAGGTCTCTTGAGCTCACTGTTGGCTGGGCTTGGACCTCTCTCTGCAGGAGGCAACTCGAGTGCTTCACACACAGTTTTGTACCATTTTGGTAAATCGGGGCTCCTTTCAAGGATATTAAAGCCAGCCACAAACACTCAAACATTGGTCTGATCCTCTTGTCTGTACCCCTCACCCCAAAACAAAAACGAAAAACAAGAAACTTACCTTCTTGCCAAGGTTTGGAGTGGAAAACTTAGTGAGCAGTTCTGAGCTGGGGAAAGAGGAGGGGGAGGAAGGGCACGTTCCTCTGCACCCTTTCTTGTTGCCTCCAGAAGATGCTGCCCTGGGTGAGCTGTCTGAGGAGGTGCAGGCTGGGCTGATTCTCCTTGTCTGCCCCTCTTGCAGCCTGAGGCTCCCAAACCTTTCAGGGCAGCCTGTTGGCCTGGTTGTGTGTGAGCTGTGGGGCCAGGCAGCTTGCGAGCAGCGTGAAGCACAAGCAGGGTAATGGCAGGTAGCGCCTCTGCGTTTGCACCCATGTATGTGGACATGGGAAACGACTGTGCAAGCCCCATTCCTTCTGCTGGTGGGATCATTTCCCCTTCATCCTTCCACCCCTGCGTTTTTGGAAAGGAAGGTAATATATTATGAGGCAGCACTATGGAAAAAACTTTCTTAGAGAACCACGTTAGATGATCTGGGAACGACTTAAGTAATGGAGATTTCTGTGGGTTAATAGAATCAAACTGTTCCACAAAAATATTATCATTGGGAGCATGAGCTGAACAGGGAATGATTCATACGAAATACGGGATATGCATGTATTTTAAATGAATCAGTGCTATGCAAAGCAAGAGAGCACTGGGGCATGATGAGTACCTGAGACTTGCCCCTAAGCGTGGAAAAGATAAAATGCCCTTATTACAGACCTCAGAAGCCCTAAGGAGTGTGAGATAGACTTGGGAAAAACACAGCATAGAGTTCCCAGGGCTAACAAGAAAGCCATGTTAGAAGCCTGGAAGATTGCTGATAGAGTTATGACTAAGGACAAGCAGGAAGAATGTGCCGTGATTTTTTTTTTTTCTTGTCTCTTTTTTTTTTTTTTTTTTTTTTTTTTTTTTTTTTTTTTCCCCCTCATGCAAACTGAAACAAATCTGTAGCTCACTACCTCGTCTGTGAAGGCTGAGAAAAGACTCCTCCTGGAAAGGAGCACCGGGAGCTAAATCTGTGTGTTTTGGGGGCGCTATGGAGAAGAAGGAGAGAGCTGAGGAGGAGATCGGTCAGGAGAGAAGGTGTGATCTAGTGAGTCTCTTCTCCTTCTTAAACAGAAATGATTCACATAAAATGAACATTTCCCAGTCAGCAGAACTTCACTCCTAAGTCACCAAGGACTTTTGAAATTCACCCCAAATTCCTTTTCTGATTTTGCCATAGACTGTCATGAACAGAAGAGGAGAACAATATTCTGGATGAGACATGCAAGACAATTTTCCTGCACTAACAGGAGATTCCAACATTTTGGCCCACTGGTCCCCATGTCCTGGTTTTGCTGTGGACAAACAGCTTGTATTTGTGGCGCTTCTCTTCTAGCTGTACCTTGCTGGAGACCTCAGGGTTGTGCCAAGGTTGCCCGGTGCTGCGTGCAGACCGTGGGCAGCCCGGGCCCTGGGCTGCCCCGTTTCCTTTGCACGTCTCTGTGTGTAGCCTGACTGCGCTCTTGCTGTCTCTGACAGTCCCCTGAGGTGCCGTATTGCCGTGCTTGAGCTGGGACTCTCTGTCTCATGCTATATTTAGGTTATAGATTTGCATTGTTAACTTGCTGTTTTTAATGAGCAAGCAGCTGACTTGTTGCACCAAGTGCTCACCTCTCGTACAATTGTGGCAGCCTTTAAGCGTCTCTGTGTTGCATGTTTGAGAATGCCTCTGCAGGGGAGGGAAAAATTGCTCTTCAAACCTGTCTGACATTTATGTTAAAAAGGGGACAACTTCTATTTAAATAATGTCATCAAACCCTCCTCGGCACAAGACAGGACTTGGATATCTCTGGGTCCAAACACTTTGGCAGGTGACAGTGAGGCAACTTCTATGACTACAGGAGTTGTGGTCTGGGTGACAAAATGGGAAAAAATGGTCACGGGTGATTCACAGACAGATCCTAAAAATACCCGGCTATTGTTCCTTCCCTTGTGAGCCAGCAGGGGTGAACCACTCCACAGGGGAAGCAGGGAAGTAAACAAGTGGTTTCCACGTGCAGGAGTGAAGGCTGCAGCCCAACTTTCTCAGCTTCCTGGATTCAACCAGGAGATCCCCCTTGGCTCTGGGATGACTCTGTGCCAGCTCCTGCTCCAACAGAGGGTCCAGGAAGGGATGTTGAGGACGTCCTTGGTGAAGGCACATCTGGGTTCCCCAGCTCTCTGTCCTTTGACACCTTCGAAGAGTCTCCCAAGTTGGGAAGCTGCCTCTCTTCAGACTGCTGGCTCGGTTGTGGGCCACGGGCTTTGGGGAAACGATGTGTAGAAACTCTGGCTTGTCCATCCCTGATCGCACGTGGCCTCAGGGCCTGGAACCTGCTCCTGGTGGAGGATGTGGGTTTGAACATGGACCTACAAGCAGTGACTGGAAACCTGAGTAAGGCCTCTGGTGACCTCTGATGAGTTGTTCATGGGGAATGACCTTGATCACCCCGGGCTGGGCTTTCCTGGGAAGACCACTGCTGCACAAGAACAGCTGCTGGAGGGTGTCACCTGGAGCGTGGCATGCCGAGGCTGGTGCAGCACTGCTGCAGTGGGGATATGCTCTGCTGAGGAGCAGGGAGCATCACCCAGGCCTAGTGCGGCCCCGTGAAGCCCCATGGCTTCAACTGACTAGGCCAAGAGAGATGCTCCTGCCCTGGTCCAAGCTGACCCAGCTCTTTCTCCCTACATCCCTGCAGAGCAGCTACTCTCCTCAGTGCTCTTTCCCCGCTTACTCTAAATCCTCCTTACTGAGTGCAGGGAGGGAGCACAGCACTCCTTAACTTAGTCATATTGCAGGGGGCATGGGCCTGAAGTACATAAACCACTACTCGAGATTAGAGGAAGCTCCTTTATTGGAGGGCTGCTCCATAACAACTCTTTTCAGGGTGTGAGATTTTGTGTGATTTTTTTTTTCTTGTTTGTTTTGTTTTTGGTGTTTTTGTACCATCTTTGGCCTACCGACTGTTCAGAGGTGACACTGGCTCTCCAGGGTAATCTCACATGCCTGTGTCTCTACACATGTTTCCAAATCACAGTGAACACTTTAGTGCTGAGCCTCACACGGCCTTGATTTGCCCCTGGGCATTATATAAAATAGAAAAAATATGGAGTGAGGCAGTATTATTTCTCAGCAATCCGAGATGCAGCTGGTGTAGATCAGCACAGCTCCTCTGGTTTCAGGGGAGCTGCACACTAGAAACGGGGCAACCCTTCCCATGCCAAGGGCTGCTGTAAAACCCGAACGCCTGTTTCTGAGTGTCAGACCTTGCATGAAAACCTGGCAGGGATATGCTGTGTTGTGAGCACTCTGCTCGTTGCTGCTTTTCTTCTTTTGTGACTTGGTTGCCCTTAGCAGAGCAGAAACAGGACAAGCAGGAATAGCACATGTGTCTTAGGGCCCCACAAGTGCCACTTCACTGCATTCATGCTCTGTGGTGGCTGGGAGGCCCTGGAAAGAATTAAGTTGCTGGAGCAGCTCCCATCTTGGTGTTTTCTTTCAGCTAGTCTCTTGCCAGCTGGGAAGATAAAGCCGGGGTAATGTTTTTCAGGGATGATGGGGCTGTGGGACTGTATCCCACAAACACGACCTTGCTTTAGAAATTCACCCATGTGCACCACTGACCAGCTGCTGCGCCCACGACTGCTCAAGCAGCCGTGAGGTGACCCACTTACCCACTGCTCTGCTCTCCTCTTCCTTCTGCTTGGCTCCTGGCACGAAAACCTCCCTTAGCTGGTGTCCTGTTTCCCAACTGTTAGGGAAATTCTGTTGGGCTCCTTTTACACTTGTGAAGTTAGGATACAGGTTTGCAGGGGTTGACCTGCATGTTGCTGTTTACCTGGGTTCATGGCTCTGGAGAGGAGTATCCTAGGTTGGGCATATTCACCCTTAGCCCTCAGACTCGGAGAAGAACAAGTTTATCCTCAGAAAGGAAGCGTGTGATTCGTGTGTGATTCCGTAACTTTTTCTTTCTCTCTGTCTTGCTTTTTTATTTTTTTTTCTTTCCTCGTGTGCCAAGGAACCTGCTATTCCGAGTTGCTTTTAATAACAAGATTTACTGCTTCAGTAGTTTGGCAATCTACATATTACCTTAGCCTTGGTATTATGTATAGCCTACCTTGGCTAAGGTAGGTTTTTGACCCCTCCAGAACAGTCTAAGTATTGCTCATGTTGCACTTCTGCTGATTTAATGATCTCCAGCCCATTTCAGCTCTTCAGAGGCCTGGGCACGACACCTTTGCAACAGCATTTAGGGCGCTGCCATCTTCACCGCAGCGTTGGGCACCTGCAGCCGTGAAGGCCGTCACACAATTGCTGGCTGGATCGGCCGTGACACAGTCCAGAGGTGCTGCTAGTTTTGAAGCTGGTTTAGGGAGAGACAATAGGGGAGGCCAGCAACATCCCTCTTGGTGCCCACCCCCAAGGGTGTCGTTATCCATCGTGCTGGGCTTGGCTCTAGGGCATTCGGCCCTGGTCCAGCTCTGCAAGGGACAAAAGTGCAGTTGCCCAAGTGTGTTTCTAGACATGGAGGAAGGACGAGGTCTGCACATCAGGATCTCAATCCTGTAAACTTGGGCAGTGACAGAGAAAGCAATACAAGGAGATTTCTTCCATGATCTTGATCTGCAGGAGGAGAACCAGCTCGGATTCCGAAAGAAACACCATCTGGCCACCCTCGCTCTGCTTTTGATCCCAGCTTTTGTCGTGTCTCTGCAAGTCCCGCTCTCTCCTCACCTAACGCTTGTCCCAGGAGAGCCGCCTCTGGGCGCTTGGAAGTGGCTGGCCACCAAAGGCATGCAGGTGCCGACCCGCTCGTGCGTCGCGCAGCGCGCTGCTCGGAACAGCCCGGGCCGCCCACCGGGCCGGGCCCTGCCGGGAGGGACGCGCCGACGGAGCGCACTCCGGAAGGGCGGTACTGCCCAGTGCCGTGGCAGGCGCGGGCGCCCGGCGGCGGCAGCAGCAGCGCGGCGATGCGGGCGGCGAGGCGAGGCGGCCGTCCCCCTCCCCAGCTCCCCTAGGGAAAGAGGAGCTGCCTGAGGAGGAAGGGCTAAAATATGGGGAGAAGGAGAAGAAGGGTTCTTGTGTTTGTACTGGGGTGAGAACGACGGTGCTAACACAGGAATTGCTATTAAAGGGAAGGACTCAAGGACTGAGCCATGGTTTTGGCCTGTGGCTTTACTTTTTAAAGGGTACCATTTCAATTTCTTTTTTTGCCATAAGTTGTTGGATGCCTCTTGTTTTTTTTGTTCTGTTCTCATCTGAATATCTCATCTCTGAATATTCTCAGCTGAATATCCAGGACCTTATTCTCACTGTGGAAATGGTCAAGCTCTATTTTTCAGAGAAAGCTTGTGATTTTCAGTGTCTCTCATTTTCCTCTTTCTCAGTTGCAGTTACATTGCGTGGCCTGTTGTGAAATGGGCTGATCATAGGGCTATTGGAGGCCCTTTTGAAATGCCTCAGTTTGGGTATCTAAAACAGACAACGCGTACAGCCAGCTGTGCAGAAGTGCCCTCCCTCTGCTTCCAGGGGTATTTATGGATATGAGCATTTCCCAAGCTGGCAGCAAGCACATGATGTGCTCAGCTGGGTGGGGGAAACAGTGTAGAAAACTGAAATGGGAAGGCAGCCCGAATGGTGGGGAGTAGGAGAGGAATTGAAATATAACCACGTTTTGCAGAAATCTTTATCTTGATCCATCCTTGCTGGTGTTCAGTGCTATAATTTCCTCATGGATAGGGACAAGATTTGGTTCTCTTAATGGGGATGAGTCCAGACAATGGAACCCGGATCCAAATTTTTGAAACTCCAACACGTGGGTCTTCAGGGCTTGATTCAGCTCAATGAAAAGATAACAACTGTTTTTCTGGGGGAAAGTCAGGCTTGGATTTGAATTTTATATATAAAAATCTCAAATTTTATGCTTTGGACTATGCTGTATTTTCCTCTAGGCCCGTTTGTCAGTAAAATACAAGAAAAGTCCCCCTCTTCTGTCTGGTCCTCTTATGAGAAGGTTTAAGGAAGGACCTCCCTTCTCTCAAAATTCATTCTTGGTCATGTCTCTGTTTCCCTCTTGGGGCCAAACAGGACAGGAAGGACAGGGAAGTGTCGTAAAAGCATCCAAATCCAATGCAGTCATGTCCTTAGAACTGCTGAAGCTCCTCGGGGTCCTTGTGTCCAAGGTGGCCACTGCTCGGTCCCTGTCCCGTGTGTTGTCCTGCACAACACCTCGAGCACGAGGCTGTTATCGGGGTGAAGCACCCGCCGCCTGCTTGCCGGGAACAGGCTCTACTCTCGGCTGGGTCTCTGGCCGGGGAGCGTCAGAGGAGCGTGCACGTGCGTGCAGGGCCCGTGGCCGGCCTGGCCGGGAAGCGCCCGGCGCGGATCCCCGGCACGCTGCGTGCCGCGCCGAGCTGCTCGTGGTGGTTATTAGCAGCTATCATCAGTCTTCAGGCAGCCTGGCTGCGAGGCAAGGAAGTGATTAGGGAACAGGAACGTGACGGCTGAGTGATCTGTCAAGAGGGCTGTATTAACCTAAATGTGTCAAAGAAGTTTCCACTGAAAAGAGAAAAGGGGAGAGCCTTTTTTGTATTTTTTTTTTTTGTTTCATTTATTTGTTTGTTTGGACTGTCTTACTGTCTTCAAATGGGTAAAGAGTTTCATTTTTTTATTTAGGTAACCTTGGTTATTCCAGCATCAGCTACCACACAGGTATTTGTTCCCCGGCTCCCAGCTTGGAAAGAGGGAGCAGTAAAGGAAGAGGGCTTGGGGCAGCAGAGAGAAGGCTCAAGACAGCATACGTTTTTCCCTAAGACGCTGATGCTCTTGCAGCCCTCCGTGCACCTCTCCCTCTGCTTGCGTCCGCGCGGTGCCCTGCACGCAGCCGTGTCCGTGGGGCCCATGCTCTGGGCGGGCAGGATGTGAGCCAGCTCAGCCCGAAAGCCATGCAGCCGCGGTTGGCCTGGCTCCGCTCCAGCTGGCCCGGCGCTGGAGGAGCACGTATGTGTCCTCTTGCCTTGTGGTGGCTCAGAGACACGATACTGGGCCAGCCGGTGCTGCCAGGTGAAGGCCGTGGCTCGCTCGGCTGCGTGCCCATCGTGGCTGGCCTGAGAGAGGTTGTCTGGTTAAAGGAGATGGAGCTCACAGGGATGACCTGCTACCAGGTGGGGTGGACAGTGCCGGATCTGTGCACGTGTGTGGCTCTTCAGCAGGACGAACTGCATCGTCAACCTCTGCTAAAGGTTCCTTTAGGTCCGCTAATGGAGTGGCTGGTGCAGTTGTCTGCCAGTGATCCCAAGCAAAATGAGCCATGGTTGTATAAAATCAATTTTTTTGCTAATAGGGCTTCCTTTGGGAGTGCTCACATGAATATCCTGGTTGCTTAGATCTGAGGAGATGGTAACCTCCAGGGAGGAGGCTGTGAAGGCTCCATCCCCACCCGCATGAGGTCTGCAACATGGACTGCGTTGGCTGCTGCACTCTCAGCACGATGGCAAATCCAGACACTCTAGGAGCTCCTGCCTGGAGACTCCACAGAAAGGTCCATGCTGCTCAGGGCAGGCAGCAGGCACTGTTGTGTAGATCTGAGGAGTTATTAGCCCATTGGCACCACCACACAGCCGTGCTGCAGCGTACGAGGGGAGTTAATTTGTTTTGCAGCGTGCACGCCTAAGAAGACCTCTCTGTGAACCCAAATCATCACTTGTGGGTGGAAACAAAATGTAAGGGTATATCGTAGCCTTATGAGCTTTGATGAGAAGCTAAGACCTACAATTTCAGAGACCAAAGGGTACCGTGCTCCTCCTGTGCCCACACTGCTGGTTGCTATGCCCTGAGCCATGGTACCGTGAGAGTGGGTGCTATAGCTTCCTGTGGGCCCCCCTAATGAAAGAATTCAATCTGTTTCCTAAGGACCTTTAAAACAACGGCACAAAACAAGCAGAGTTTTTTAGTGACTCAGCTACCTCCTGGAAGCAGGAGTGTGAGGCTGTTAATAGGAAGCCGTTTGACGTTTTTCACAGGCAGAGTGTCTGCTGTGTAAAACAAAACAAGGTGAAAGTTATACATTCGGTTTCATTTCTTCTCACTATAAAATCTTCTGGGCAAGAGCTGTCTTATCAAGGTGTCTAAGTGCTTTTTAAGTTGAAGAACAAGTTGAAGGTGAATTCTGAAGTGTGGTTTGCCACACCACTGATTTTCCATGCACAAAATCCACTAAATTCAGATCTGTGTGTGGATGTATCGTTCCCACCTTCATTTCAGCTTAGTAGCTAGGACTTTGTTTTGGCCATTAGGGAGACAGTTGTAGTAAGGATGGGCTGTGCATCATCTCCTGAGCGTCAGGGCTGTTCCCAGCGGGGGTCCCAGCCTGTTGCAGCACAGGGCTCCCCCAGACAGGACATGCGTGTCACTTTTTTGTCTGCTAGCTCAAAGCCCTGTGAAAGAGGTCACGGCAATCGCTCTAGCCCAGCACCACAATCTGTTATGCAGCAGAAAGCGACTGGAGCATAGATGCAGAAAGGTGAGGGAAAAACGCATGTTGCACACCCTGTAAACTCCTGCTTTCCCCAAGCAGCAAAAAATAACCCAGCTCTTCCACTTGCTCTGACAAGGTCCAGTCATTCTATTAGTAAAAGCCAAAAGCAAATCAAAATATTTTGGAGGCTCCATAACATTGATTCACTTTGCGTTTTACCAGTAAAGGAAATAAAGGGCTAGAGATGGACATTCTTTTCATGGATCTAGTCTACAGTAGGAAAAGAAGTCACGGCAACTCGGATGCATTTATCTATAGGAGTGCCTCCAGTTTTGGGTTCATATCTGGCTATCACATTGCTTTACAGATGTTGATTTCTCTCAGCATTAGAGGCAAAGTTGCAGTTTGTCTTCCGTTGGCTCAGGCCTCTTTGCTCAGCCTTGACATGACCAAGGAGTCCTTGTGCAGGTTTGCCAGACCAGAGAAACCTTTGCAGGCCTGTCAGAGCTCAGCTCTCTAAGAGGCTGCCATGGGCCTTGGTGCTTCCTGGAGCTGAGGTTTGAAGTTAGGGCTTTCTCATGGGCTATATCTGTTCTACTAAAAGCATCCTCTTTTAAGAGCAATCTCTTTTCTCCACATCATAGGGGTACATAAGCAGCTTGTGCCAGTCCTGCTGAAAGCCAAATCCCTCCAGTGCAAGCTGACAGCATCTGCATCGCATAGCACTTGGCTTGGGTCTTTCTGGGGCCACAAGTAGTGGCCTTGCCACATCATTGGGGTTGTTTTGTGTGTGTTTTTCTTAGCTCAAAATGCTTTAAGAAGTAGGTGGACTGTGTAGCAATTAGGGAGGTTGGTTATTGTATAACATGATGCTAATAGTAGTTGCTGTTTGCTCTGGGTAATAGTATGAGAATACTGGGGGAAACTTCTCTAGATCAGTCCTCACAGGGACTGACAGAGTGTCCCAGGAGAAGGATCCAGAACTGGACTCTTCCACGCTTACGTTGCCCGCTGACTGCGAAAGCGGGAGTAACATTGCTGTCAGCTGTGCTTGTGATTCCTTCCGGAAGGAAAGATTTGGAGCAAACAAGTGAATGTGTGGTACTGGTGACCATTGACGGTGTGGGCACATGCATCGTTTATGTTTTAAGATACAATTGTACCAGCGTGTTTCCAACAAAGGGGAAAATGGATTGGATTTCTGGATTCAGCTGCCCTGCTGGACGAATTCATTGAAAGGAAGGGGAAGTGACATTCTTTCTACAGAGTACTTCAGTGAAATATAGAGTGAAGTTCAGCAGTGGTAAATATAGCTAAATCAATTGAGTTTAGTTCATATCCTGAGAGCCATAAACATACACAGGTGAAATTTTATGAGCTTTTAAAAAGAACTTTTATGAGCTTTGAGGGAGAAGCAGTATAACTTGAAACTAGCAATGGAAAAACCATGTAATATGGATTGCAGCATTCCTAGAAAATCCTGTTAACTAATGCAAGGATTTTAAGGCATAAGAAAAGAGGAGAGGCCTAGGAATTTGTTTTATTCTTCTCCAGAACCTTGATTCAACCCTGTTTCCAAGCTGTAGTATCAGTTGAAATGACTCTTCGGGCAGCCCAGGAATCTAAAGGATTCATGTATTGGTATCTCAAAGGAAAGAAGTGAAAAAGAAGGAAATGTGCAACGCCTGAGTAGGCTCTGCTAGCTCTACACCACCACATTGTCTGCTTTTCCTCCCGGGGACTGGAGGCTGCCTCTCTGCATGCTTGATAAGAAGCAAGAGGTGGTGTAAGAAGGGTGGCCTGCAGCCTGAGCTCAGCTAGGGAAGCAGATGTTTGAAGATCAAAACATGCTGCCTCTACAAGCTCTTCTTTCATGAATAAATGAAAGTCTCCTTAAGAATGGAGCAATGACAGCAGCAGAGCAAAGCTCAGACACATTCAGGCAGATATTGTACAAACTTCCTCATGTAATTTGGAGAGTCATCAGCTCAGGGCAGATTCATTTCCCCTGATCACTTCTCTCCTGTTCTGTGGCTCAAATCCAGACATTTAGGAGTGAATTTTCAGCTGACAGCTACTTCTAGACCAGCAATTAGAGCAGAAACCCATTGTTAATGTCTTCTCACTAGCAAGAGTTTATCACAGAACAAGGGAAGCAGCCATTGAGCACTGCGTTTGAGACACAGCCCTCTGGAGTAAGGCTTTATTCCAAATAAAACATTTTTTCCCCAAGTCACTAATCAGATCAGGCTTTGACAGAGAAATTGTCAGCAGGATCCTCGTATGGTGCTAATATCTAAGCCTTGCCTGCCTCGGTTGTGTTTAGTTATATATATATGTACATATATATTAAAAGCTCTTGCTGTTAATGCACCAAGTATGTGTTAGCAATTAACAGAAGATTGTGTTTGATTATAACTTACAGAAAAGTCTCCTGAGAAGTTAGTGTTCATTACTCAGTGAGGAACCCTTTCAGCCTTGAATAGTCACCTTGGCAGAAGGTCTTGGAGACCAAGGAATTAGTTTAAAATGTTTTAATAAAGGTTGGTGCATGGGAAAAAAATCCATATGACCAGTGGATTGTTTGCTGGTGACGATACGCTTGGCAGATACCTATCCCGTTACAAATTCAGAGGCTGAGTTCATTGCAGAGCCTTTCAGGATAGATTTGATGACATGCTGGAGAAAAGCAGTTTGGGAAAATATGCTTTGATATATTTTAAAAGCTTTTTTCCCAATTTGACAAATGTGTAGGATGGCTTAATGCAAGTCTTGTTTTTAGCTGGATGCTTTCTCGGAAAAGCATTTTTTCTATATCCTCATAATTACAGACATGGTCCTGAGTTCATTCACTAATTCACATGACTCAAATTTCTTAATTAAAAGAGACCTCTGTATCAATGTAGTTTGCTGTCATTCCTTTGGTCATACCATGCTATTTGTGAATACACTGAAAGATGCTAAGAAACAAGAAAATACTTGGAAACCATTTAGGAAGTGAATGATTCCTTGCCCCCTCTGCCAAGTCCATTGGTCACGGGGGGGCATTTGCTAGGCATCTCTCCTCGGAAAGTTTTATTGCCCCACCAGGAATTGTGCATCCTTGCTATGGAACCAAAGAAATGGATGCTGACAGAGCCTGGATAGCCAATAGTTCACCTATTAGTGGATGTTATCCAAGCCTGAACATATTTGCAGATAGTATGACCATTACAAGAACAAATTTGAAGTTCACTGACTAGCTCCCACCAAGGGATCTGCTCCACACAAAATATCCTGTTCCAGGTTTGTGTTCCTGAGCCATTTAACCATGCTGTACAGGGTAACTTTCCTTCCATGCTCATTCTACCCTGTTCCTTTTGATTTCCTGATATTCCTTCTAGAGACCAGAAAGATTGCCCACACGCAAGGAAGGTTTCACATCTGCCTGCAAATTCCAGCCACTTCCACCGGCTTACAGAGATGCTGGACCTCTCGTCGTGCCTCTGCACCAGCATTATCAGGTGCTAATCTTTGCCAACGTGACAGCCTGCTCACGGGTAACAAGGACTGAAAGGAGCAGCCACTCTCATGCCATAACTCACCTTCCCCTTTATGCACAGCATACTGGTGGGATGGCTATTTTCTGTCCTTGTGAAATGCTAGTTAAGCAGTTACTGATGTCTCCTTAGCGATCCTGGCCTCTGGAACGGTAGGACTTTGTTCCCTTGAAACATTTGGAGCATGGCTCTGGGGAACTCAGAGCAGGTGTACAGGAAGAGGGGCTTGAGGGTTTGACCAAAACCCATTGCAGATTTTAGGGTTTTTCTTTTCCACTAATTTGCATGAGTTTTAAACCAAGCTCATAATATCCTGGTTAAGTGAGGAGGAATAAACAAAAAGTGTTTTCAAAAAACTTCATTTGTTGGAAATAGGAAAAATCAACTGCAGACATTCAAGATGCAAAATCCAAGCAACTCTGCTTATTTAAAATGAAACTATTTTCTTTTGAAAGCAATTTTCTCCAAAAATATCCAAATGTCTAGGGTTCTTTCAACTCCCAGCAAAGCTGTCTCCACTTTCTCTTCTCTCTATGAGAGAAAATTATTTATTTCTCTAGCATTTGAAGATAAAATGAGACATGGAATTAACAGAGTGCAGGAAGGTTTACACAGAAAGGTATAGAAAATAAAAACGCAGGCTAAATTAGAAGTCAGCGTGCAACTAGCAGGCAACCAGCCTCCTCCTATAATATGGATTTGAAGTTGGTCTCTGGATGGCTTTTTAAAGCATGTTCATTTTGGTAGGCTCCTCTGATGGCAACCTATGGGCTAGAGAGGAGCCAAAATATCCTGTCTGAACACCTGCAAGCTGTGGATGTAGAAGCAAATCCAAGCCTTGGCGTTGGCTCTCCATGTAACAGCTCAACTGCAGTCAGGCTCACGCTCCTTGGGGGTTGGATCTGAGTCTGAGGCTGAACTTTGCCTTTTTGGAAAGGCCGGTTCGCCCCTGTGTTCCCGCCATGCACGGGGCAATGGCATGAGTTGGGCGACACGGATAAAACATCACACAGCACAATGAAGAGTGTTAATATGAGTAATTATTGCAGTATGTCACTGTGCTATTTTAAGGCTACTTGCTGCATGCCAAAGAGTGCTCTGGGCAGGGTTTTCGTTACAAAATCCTGCCAAAGCACTTCCTGAGGGGATCGTGATAAATATAGATAGCAGAAAGCCGCTCTGAATCCATTGCAGCGAACAGCAGCAGTGCACATGCCTTAGGGTCCGTAGGGCTCATAAACCACAAGATACTTGAGTTGGCTGAAGTCCCTGAACAATGCTAAATAATTTGGCTGGGATTTTCAGGTAGCTGTTTGATATGGTAAGCAAGTCACGCTGGGGAGCTCGTTACCAGCTCACCCTACCAGTGCCGTGAGGGTCACTTTTATTTCTGGCCCTTGATTAATTGTGATGGATCCCCATCAAATAGTTTAGGCCAAGCACTTTTCTCTTTTGTTCTGCGGCTTCATTGTTGACCATCTGTATAACATTGCTCTTTGCATCGTGTCATTGCAGAAATATAAAGAACAAAGGAAAAAATGTCTGGCTTTTTCAGAAACTCTCCCTTTAGAGCAGGATGACTCCCAGTTGTGCGTGCACATGAGCAGCATGGTCACCAGCTTTGTCAGCAGCAGTGTGCTCTCCTCTCCATTCCCAGGATGGTGTTTAGGGCTCTTACAGGTGCCTCCCCTAGCTGTTTTACCTGGGAGGCTGCCTAAGATCAAGAAAGCAGTGACTGACGGAGCACTCATCACCAGGGCTGCCATCCTCGATTTTGGCAATGCAAAGATTACACTGATGTCCAGAGCATTTCCAGGAGATTGTTTCGGGGGCAAATGCAGGTCTGCCATAGGGCCATCCTAACTAGCTCAGCGGATCCCAGCGTGGTAGGAATCTCCCATAGGGGGTCTTATTCAATTTTAGGTTGAGTGATGATTTTCTTTGAAACCTTCTCACCTTTAAGCCTGTCAGACCTTCCTGCAGAGTGTGTTCCTCTGAGAGAAGCCTTGAGTCCTCTCCCTACCCTGGCCTCAGAAGTGACTTCATTTCATCTCCCAGCAGAAACAAGAACTCGCTGAACAGATGAAGTCATGAAGAACAGCAGGGAAAGCTAATGAAGAGGCCCTTTCTTCCTGCGAGCCAAAAGCCTTGTTTGTTTGAGGACAGCAAAATTCCCCTCCTGCTATACTTCTCTGGGATCTTTCTCCTTTTCCCCATGTTACTCTTTAATAACTGGGCTTCTGGAGCCACCTGAGCAAGCTCCAGGAGGGGCCTGCAGGCTCCTGGTCTTACTGCCAGCTGCCCCCGGCCTTCTCTGGCCCTCCCTTGCTTGGTCACATCTCTGCCGTGCCAGCTCTGCCTGTGCTTGAGGAGAAGTAAAACGCTGTTGCCTTACCGTGAGAGAGGGTTTTGCATCAGCAGGAAGTGAACTTTGGTGTTTGCATCTGAGAGGTTTCGTAGCTCTGCGGACAGGGGGAGGCCAGATGCACTCTCTGTCTTGGTTCCTTTTTGTTTGTTTGTTTTAAAGGATAGGACAATATCATAAACCCAGAAGTGTCAGTATTACACATACAGAGTGTGTGCATGTATGTGGATATAATACTATTGATATAATACTATTGATAAAATGTGGGAAAGGTGGTTCTAATAATGTGCGGATGCCTCTCTGCAACACCTGCCCTGGTTTGGTTGTAAAGAATAACAAGCCAATCTGCAATAGGAAATATGTCTACTCCAGCAGCTTTGTTCTTCTCTGAAGAACTCTCTGTACCTGCCAGGAGAGGTGGATCAGTTGCCCGCTACCTACTCTATTTAATCATCTGTTTTTTTGTGAGCTGAGAGCTGGAAAACAGGAATAACAGCATGTTTAGAGGTCTAATCCTTTCTCATGACCCAGAAGGCTTGTTTCCACCACTCATTCCAAAGTGAGAGTTTCGGGTAGCGGAAGTGGAAAAAGTTATGAGGAAAGATAGCTGTGAAGGTTTGGTTTGGACACGTTCATCTGAGCTAAAAACAATGATTATTTCCACTCACTTCCCGCCCTCACTGTCCCAAACAACAAAGTGACCTCCAGCTGCCTGTGAAGACATGTCTTGGGCATCTTTTTTCTCAATAATGTGTGTAAGATGAGGTGAGCGTGAATGGAAGATGTGGCTTCCATTTCTTTCTTTCCTTTCACGCTTTCCCTCTCCTGGTCTCTTAATTCCCTTCTTATCTCCAGCATGTACCTTGACTCCTTTGCTGTGCCTGAAAGACAATGGGCTCTTCCAAGCTCCAGGAGCTAACATCTCTTAATCACAACTATAAAAAAACAAGAACAACTGTGGTACAGGAAATATATCAAGTAAAATGCTACTAGAGTAGCTCTTGGAGAACGTTATGCTGGCATATCATTGCTATTTCCCTTCTGTTTTACTTCCCTGATTTCATGTAACTGCACTGCTAAGTGTGTGGACCAGCACAAAGAACTAGTTTGGGGGAGAAATCATGACTGTCGCCATAGGACTTCGGTGAGCTTTAGACTTGCATAGTTGCTAGGCCTAAGGCCATCTGCAACTGAAGAAAGACACGTATTGGGAAAAAAAAAATCCAATCATTGACATAATCAGGACAAAATTCATATTTTTTGGTGGGGGGGAACAATAAAACGCTACAATTGAGATGTATGGCCTTGAACTGTGACCAAATGGGAATTGGAAAAAAAAAATGAAGTTACCAATGAATGTCACATTTTCCCTGTGAGAAAAACTGAGTTTTGTCCCTCTGGAAGCTGGTGATTTGTTTTCACTTCACACAGCTTATGGCAGCAGACCTCCGAGCAGATTTTAATCATCCTCAGTTGCTGGAGCGCACGCGTTTCCCATCAGAAGCGGCCCCTCGCCGTGAGCCCAGGCCTCCCGCCAGCGCAGCCACGTTCCGCAGTGCCCTGTGCTGGACCCTGTGGAGCTTCTCTGGGGCCCTTGGGCACCCGTGGTATTCACAGGGGAGCATCTCTGTCCTACAGCTCTGAAGCAGCATCCCCCCCTTTGAGGCTACTTTGTAAATTTCGTATTCCTCCTTGGGCTCCAGACTTAATTGGAGAAGGTGTTACCCCAACACCGTGGTCACCTGCTTAGGAGAGCAATGCATTGCTTAAGAGCGGCAAAGTAGAGGAGCAGCAGCTGCCTTCACAGCTCAGCATCCCGAAAACTCCCTGGGGGCAGAGAGCTCCTCCCCAAGCAGAGTACGAGCTGCGCTCCAAATGCCTTTCTCTCTTTCTCATTCTCTCTCTCTCTCTCTCTCTTTTTTTTTTAATTAAAAAATACCATTCTAGTCCGCCTTTGCCACAGCACAGACTCCCCACAGGCAGTACAGTTTCTATCCAACTGAAACACATGTTCTACAAAGGGAAGAGCCCCTGTTAGTTATTTATGCAAAACTCCTAATGAATCTGTTGGTGTCAGAGCTGACTTGATGCAGATGGGTCTGGAAATGGTCTGAGAGATCAGGTCCTCTCGCCAAGCCTCTGTGACCTCTAGGCAGGGACCCTGGGCCAATTGCAGCCACTTGACTCTCTCCACCACACTGACATGGAGCCAAGCATGGCAAATGACTCTGTCCCTAAAGTAACGTAGCTCATGCTGCTCGGGAAAAGTAATTTTAAGCTCCATGGATGTCCAGTTTAAATAAGACCTGCGTTCAGTTTTAACAGAGGCATTTGAGGAGGGCCAGTGACTGAGAGCAAGGCTGAGCTCAAGTGGAAATCATGCCAGTGACTTGCCTGTCCTGGGCCACATGAGATAACTTCTCAATGCTTTTAATTAACTTATCTGTAAACATGATATAAAAACTGTGGTGTGGTGTTTAAAAACAGAAAAAAACACCTCTGCAAGTCTGGGAGAATGCAGATTCCCCCTGCTGCAGAGACACAGAATTAGCTGTTTTAGTAATTGCAGTATGCTTCAGATTTGGTCAACAGGTGTGTGCCTGCAGGAACTTATAAACATCATAGATGTGCATTGGAGGGTTCCTTCCACTTTATTTTTTTGCTTGCAGTTCTTTCGGTTTTTAATCCTTCTCTCTTTTTCTTTCTTATTTTCTCTTTGACTAGTATTACATAGAGAAAAGATCTAATAAGGGCAGGATATTATTAATGGAGTACGGGTAAAATTTTGGTTCTTCCTTAGTTCTTCATGTCCTGGGGTGATGAATACAAAGTCTGTGAAGCATGTAAAGCATGGATTCCTCTAATCTTGTAGAAATTTGGAGTCCAGTTTGCTGCTTGACACTTAAGAGTATAGGATCACCTAATGAGACTGATTTAGAAATTGCTGCTCTTAGAAACAACCTCTTTGGAATCAATTTTCAGACTGAAGTCTCTGGTAGGTAATTTTTATCCCTTCTCCATGTCGCGTTAGAAAATCAGTGTCAAAAGTCATAACAACAACCAAACTCACGAATCTTCACTTTATTAGATCTATCCAGAACAACAGACTGAGCCCTGTGTTTTCCTATGGCAATAGAAACTGGTGAGTGCTTTGTTCAACACGGTGGTGGTGAAGGTCAAAGTCAAAGCAAATCTTGGCTTTGGCTGCTGTGGATGCACAGATGAGGGTAAGGCTCTTCAAAGAGGCATGAGGGAAGGACTGCACAAAAGAGTTTCAGGTCCTGGGTGACTCTGACAGTCCAAAAAGCACAGTGGGTTACATTAGAGTGATACTCTGTGGGTATCACTACTGCATGGAGACTACAAAGTCCACACCGCTACGTAGATGCATCATCAAATATCTTTCAAATCATTAGGTAGCTAATCTTGCTAGCACCCTTCTGAGACTGGGAGAAGGTCATAGCCCATATATATATATATATATATATATGAACACACAAAATTTTAAAAAGGAGAGATTCTACCACAGGGAAAAAATAAATCCCAGCTGCAATTCTGAAGTTGAATGCCTTCATGTGTATTTAAGGACTCTATAGTTAAAAGAGCACCAGTTTATCAGAAGCATTGAGTACCCGTTGTTTTTATTATAAGGAATTAAAGGAAGACAAACTAGGGGAAATAGTTTTTTTCCTGACATTATCTGTTTTGATTGTCTCTGGAACACTAACCTTTTGTTAGTGGAGGTGACATGGCTGACTTATAGTGTGATAATTTAGTGCAATAACGTCCCATTTTCTCACACCACAGATAGGATCCTAGGGCATTTATGATGGCCCTCTTATGGAAGGGAGGGCTTTGTGTCACTTTGTGCAGAAATGAAGATTTTGTCAATGAACTATGAGATGATACCGTGCTGTGTGTGGCAGCAAGTGTGTCTGGGCGGCCAGGTGGCAGAGCGCCCGGGTCTGATGGGTGCAGACCCCTCGTAGAGGCCAGTGTGCAGGCGCTGAGTGACCGTGCAGCTGGAGGGAGTCCAGAGCTCCCTGCCCACGGAAGCATCCTGCCGGGCGACGTGTGCGGCCCACTCGCCGGCAGCCTGGCAGCCGTCCCCAGCTGCAGGCGTGCGCGCACCGTCACGGCCAAAGGTTTTGTCTTGCCTCGGAGGTTGTGGTAGAAACATCCACAGGGTTTTTTCCAGTCAGTTACACAAGCAGTTTTCCCGGGATGAGCAACCTGGTTCGTCACAGCCGTGTGCTCCGGGCTGAGCTTGGCATCCGATGCCTTGTCCGAATTTTCTTTTGCAGCTGTGCTTTTCCTTTGCACCGAGAGGGCATCGCGGCCCTTCACCCTTCCACCAGGAGCTCTGCCTTCTGCAGTCTGGCCTTCGCCTAATCAAGCGAGACAGCGTTTCTGTTGTTACTGATGAGGCTGCAATAAATAGCATATCCATTTCCCAGTTATCTGCTTTTTGAATTCCAGGCTGTAGTGCCAGCGATAATTACTCTGTTTCTATATTTAGAGATCATCAGCACCTCATGAATATCAAATTGTACTGTTATTATCACTGTACAATATGGGCCAGTCTCCTATCCGTGTAAACATTTATAACAGTGATTATCAGTAGGACTGTTTGAGATCCCAAAATAGACAAGGATGAGCAGGAGCCTGACATTATTTGTTTACAGGAGGAGGTGGGGGAGAGGCAGAGGAGCCTGCTGAAGGTCTAATACCGCATAGCACATTTGCCATGAGTGGGAGAAAGCCTTCTAGGACGGTATAAGTGAGGACTGAGAGTCTTTTAGCCCTGGTACCATGTCAAATCCTCTGCACTGGGCTGCCTCTTGCATGGGCTTCCTGCCCCACCAGCAAATTCCTTGGAGCATTTCCTTAGGGTTTGTTTCCAGACTCTTTTCTTACCTAGGAGAAGCTTATGGTTAGAGCTCTAGTTTGATCATTCTGGTCAGTCAGAGAAACTTAATTTCCAAATGATGGATTTTGCCCTCAGCATTGGCTGGCTGGGGACAACGGAGCTCTGTGGCCCTGCAGAGCTCTCTGGGGGGATCCGAGCATCCCTGAGATCCCCGGCACTTGTCCTGCCCTGGGACTGCATTGCTGCTGCTGCCTGCTCGAGGCACCAGTTTGCTCCCACAAATGAACTTTTCTCAGGTGCTCCTCCTCTTCCTCTGTGCTGGAAGATGCTGAATTTGTAGCAGATTCCTCAGCTTTCAGTGGCAGTTTGCTCTGCCAACCACATAGCATCTGCTGCTGTCTCGTCAGGCACGCTGTTCTCCTAGGAGACCGTTTCCCTCTCTGACTCTTCAAATGAGGGGATTCCCATGGGATGATCACTCTTGAGCATCCTCTTTTGGAGTTGTCAGGAGGCTTCAGCAGCTCTTTAACCTTGACCAAATGCAGCTCCTGGTCTAGGGATGAGTCCACCTCTCTATACTGTTTTCCTGCCAGATTCATATCTTTCTACCCCAAAGGTTTTACTGCCATTAATAACTGCAATAGTCAATCAAATTATCTTTTTCTTTTCTATGTCTCCCTAAAATTCCTGATTCCTGCTTTAGTGTGTTGAGCTTTTTAGGGTGCTGTTGTCACCTGGGCACAGCTAGGCAGAGCCACCTCCTGGCAGGATGGCAAGCAAATCGCCTGCTGCTGGCCAAGTACTTAACTTGCCTCTAAACAGAGACCTGTCCGGCAAGAGTGGAGTTTTATGAGCTTGCAGGTTGTGATAGCAGGGTTATATTTCAGTAGTCAGCTCTTTCCACCCAAAAAAAGTGCATATCCAGATTTTACACAAACTGATCTGTGCATAAAGGTGTTGTGCTAATGTGCAAGGAGGTGTTGAAGGCGGTTCATGACTAGGTCTTTGAAGGAGCTCAGCACAAGGGTGACCATGCAAGCTCATGCCCAGCATGGCCACATGAAGCTCCCAGAGGCAGCACTTGTGGGGCCTGAGGGACCCTGGAAATGGTAAGATCTCTTGAGAGTAGCTGATGCCCCACAATTGCAGATTCCCAAGACATTGGCAAACACCCACCCAAGGGCATACTTTAATCCCATGCTTTACCCCAGTTTAAGACTAGGTTAAAGCCCAAACTTGATCCCAGCATTGCGTTCCCTGCTCCAGACAGGGGAATGTTAGTAACCCACAGAGCTTCTTATCAAATCTCAGTCTCTGAAACGGTCATAACCACCCTGTGAGAGGTTCTGTCCCAGTGAATTTCTAGAATCTGCTCTTTTCAAAGAAACTTCTGCCAGAAGAGGACATGACTAAGCAAGACAGAAAGCTTAACGACAGCTAAATGGGAGGAAGGCAGAAAATATTCACTGAGTAAACCAGTCCTCGTCCGTTCAGCGGGGGAAATGAATCTAGATCGTTCTCTCGGCAGCCTTGGAGAGATCTCCCTGGCTCTCGTGCAGCTGGCCCAGAGGCACAAGGAACATGCAGAACAGGAGGTGAGGGCTCGGGGAGCCGCTCGCAGCACCTAGCGCTTGCATTTGTTTCATGAGGGGATGTGTCCTTCCTGCATGAGCACTCTTGCACACGTGTTTATGCTGCGAGAAAGCTGTCTATGTTTGGTTTGGAAACGCTGTGCTTGCTTAACAAAACCTGAATTTATCCCTGTAATCCTTCTCCGCATCTCTACGGCCAGATTGGAGCAGCCTGTGGAAAAAATTCCTGTCTATTTTCAGAAATAGATAAAAGCATTCAGATTACAGAGTGCAAATCTCAGCTCAAAACGGCTGGAAAAATCCATTCAGCGCCACTGTCGCTGACCCCCACGACCTCCTCAAGTAATGAATTTCAGTTGTCTCCGTGGCTCCCCCGCGCCTGCCTCCGTCTCTGCCGTCGCCACCGCTGCTCCCGGAACTGCCTCACATCTGCAAAATGTCACCGTGGCGTCCAACTGTTTATCCCACAGGGAGCTGGGAGGGAGGCGTTATGTAAAGGAGCACAGTTTGTGGAAATTATTATTGATCTCACTTCTCAAGACCGTCAGCAAGATCTTTTTTATTATTTAAATGATCATGTGGCTCAAAAACTCCGTCAGGAGTGCCCCAGTGCCAAGGAAAAGTGCTCTTTGCCACAAATAAGAAAAGACTAGAATCTCAATCACACTCTCTGCTATGCTGGAAGCTGCTTTTAATGTCAACCCCTCCACCATTAGGAGGTTCCAAAGCAAAGGAGCCTTTCGAAGCACTTATTAGCTCATGAGATAGAGGATTGCACGGAGGAGATCACTGCCCATTTAGAGGGACTGTGTGTTTGGGGTATCCGCTGATGCTTCACGTCCCCACAGTGCATGAGACACCCTGACAGCATGCAAAATATTAAACACAACTGCTTACATTCCACTTATATTTCTCCTACAGATTACAGGACAAGCTTTCATAATTAATACCAAAGTAGAGGCCATCCAGCTGGACTACAGCTTTTGAAAGATTAACCTTGCTGGGATTTATTCTTTTTAATTTAAAACTTTGTTTGCTTTTTTGAGATGTTCAGAACAGACTTAGGATGATGACATTTTTGTGCTGGACTCATCAAAAAGTTTAATAGGAATGCTCCAGTCCTCCACTGGGATTCAACCAGCTGACATCCGCTGCAGTTGTGTCTCTGCTTACAAAACCAGGCCTAAATCCCATGAGGTGCTGAGCAACCCCTTTTGGAGCTTCGGATACCTCAGGTTTCTCTCCTTATGTATTAAGATGATGATTAGGGCATGAAAACCTAGATAAGCAATGTGTTGAAAATGTGACTGTTGGAGAGATGATGAGTGCAAGATTCTGTAAAATAATGCTCCCAAGTTTTGCTCCTAGTCTTGGATCTAGCAAGGTCTTGGAAGGATCAACTCTCTTCAGTAGGAGTCTTACACATATAACTGATTTGCAGTGGGGACAGCCAGGCTGCAGTGTGGGTGCAGAGATGTGATGAACCGAGCACACCGCCAGGGAAATACTCGATGAGGGAGAAAAGGTGCATTCCTAGCTCATGACCTCACCTGTTGGACATTTGGTTCTTAGATGACTCGAAAATGTTTTGAGATCTTGGAATCTGAGTTTAGCATGGTGTCAACTACAACATAAGCACTAACCGTGCATCTGTTGTGTGTGTAAGCTGGATTTAGGGTTGGATTTATATGTGTGCATATACATTTACATGTTCTTGAATGCATATCAAAGTCCAAATCTGACAAAGTCAATTGAATATACAAGTAAGCAAAAGTGGACATTGCACATGTACACATTACATATAAATATACATATGTACATGTATACTTTGTATATTGAATATAAAGATGAAAATGCACTCTAGCACATAATACGTATTATACTTTGCCTGCAAGTCTAATGCTGAGAAGAGAATTTGCTTTCTACCACTGGCTTGTTTTTAAGTATTCGAAAAACACTTACACCAGCCAAAATAATCTGACTTTTGAGCTCACTTCAGTATTTTCCAAGTTCTCTAGCCAGCTGTCAAGCTAGATATTCTTTTCAGCATTTGCAAATGGCTATTAAATGTTTAACAATTCAGAAATTGAAACATTAAAAAAAAAATCTTCTTTGTGTAAAATGTCATAGCCATTTTTTATCATCTCTAACAAGGCTAATTTCATTATTGAATATACATCTGAAGCCTGAGGTACAAATTCTGTCGTTCAGATTTTATACACAAATAGGGATACCATAGAAAGGCATTATTGCCTATGAAGGTTAATTAATCCTAGTTCAGCTCCAAGTAGGCAGTAGGATATGCATTGACTCAAGGTTATCAAATCTACATATATAGAACACAGGTTGAGTAAATAAGCTTAAATTATATCTATATTCACATGTGAAGGTGTTCATGAGAAAGTAAAATCAAATTGCATGTTATAACCAATTTATTTTAAATCTCCTATGGAAAATCTAGAGATGTTTCCACTATGATCTTAATAAGATTTTTTTTCCACTATGATCTTAAAAAGATTTTTTAAATTTTTTTTTAAATTTGTTTAGAGAAAATGAATGTGAAAATTCAGAAAAAGGTTCAGTTCTGACACAATAGGAAAATAAAACAAGTCCATACAATCCTGGTCATTTACCGGAGACTCCTGAGTCATGAAATTGTTACAGCAGGCCAGGATGCATGTATTTATATATTCTGTATGATCCAAGTGTTTAAAATTGCTTTGAACTGTTGACTTCAGCAGAGATGAATGTCTGTGATCCAGGATCTTCCATTAGTGCGTAATGAACCTACGAATACCTTCTATTTACATCATTCCTGTTCGTTCCAGACGTTCCCAGAGCATTATGCCATACTCCTGCCATTGCCTGCTGCTCAGCGGGAAACAGCTACACTAACCAGAAGGCTTGCAGGGCCATTTGGATGGGTGCCGAAAAGAAAAAAGAAGAAAAGAGAAAAGAGAGAGGGAGAGAAAAACCAAATTCTTCAACAAGCAGAAATTAAAAGATATGATTTTGTATGGATGGGAGAGATGAGTCCCATTCCTTACCGAAATTGTCCAGATAGACGCTGTTACTGCTGTCCCCACCCCAGAATATGTCTGGGCAGCCAGGAGAGTGGCTGGCTGCATTATCCAAACACGGAGAAACGCTCGTCACGGTTGGGCTCTAACACGGAGCAGGTGACGCAGCTTCGCTCGGGCACCAGCGTCACGGGGACGGAGAGAGAGCTGAGTGAATCTGCTGGGGGAACTGCCTATGGACAACTCTCCTTGCTTCTGTTTAGACTATTTCTCAAGGCCGCTCTCTGCCTTTTCCCTCTGCTCTCCTTCCTCTCAGTCCTGTCTCCTGTCCTGTTTCTTAGTGTGGTGTCAAAGCCAGAACACAGCCATCTTTAGCTGTATTGTTTTAATTAGGGACTTAAGGAAAAAGCGCCTCCATTTTTTTTTTCAGGAGTAGGACTTGCATAAACTCTCAGAAAGATTCCTTTAGATTTATTGAATTTGTTTCCAGGTTTAAGTTGGGCACAAAGTACAAAAAAAGTCAGATAAAGGCCTGTAGTAGGTAAAACCTGGAAAACATCCAAATCCCTTGGACTCAGCCTTTTCAATCAACACCTTCCCAACCACTTATAACTCCACATCTTCATCCTTGAGAGTAATGCTTAGCTTTAAGCTTTGCTGAATGTGGCTAAGAATCTGGCTTAGACATCACTGAGTTAATACTCAAATCTCATGTATTTCTATAAACTCTGGATATACCAGATCATGTTGGGAAAGGCTTTGATCTTTAGCCCCAAATCATAGAATCATAGAATGCTTAAGGTTGGAAGGGACCTGTAGAGGTCATCTAGTCCAACCCCCCTGCACACGCAGGGTCCCCTAGAGCACGTGGCACAGGGTGGTGTCCAGGCGGGTTTGGAAGATCTCCAGAGAAGGAGACTCCACCACCTCTCTGGACAGCCTGTTCCAGGGCTCTGTCACCCTCACTGTTAAGAAATTATTTCTCAAGTTCCTGTGGAACTTTTGGTGTGTTAATTTGTGGCCGTTTCCCCTAGTTCTATCACTGGCCACCACTGAGAAGAGGCCAGCCCCCTCCTCCTCACTCCCTGTCTTGAGATATTTATATATATTAAACAGGTCCCCTCTCAGTCTTCTCTTCTCCAGGCTGAGAGAGCCCAGCTCTCTCAGCCTTTCCTCATAGGGCAGATGTTCCAGGCCCATAATCATCTTTGTAGCCCTGCGCTGGACTCTCTCTAGCAGCTCCACGTCCCTCCTGCACTGGGGAGCCCAGAACTGCACACAGTAAATCATATATAAATGGTTGTATATGCCAGAACACAAGCAGAAGGCACCTCTCAAAGTAAATACTGCCTTGGGCACCAAGTATTCAACAAGAAGCAGCATCTTCCAAATGGTTTGAAATTGTAGCATTGGGCAGAGCAGATTAGAGCAACCCAAGTTCCAGGCGTGGTGAGGTTCCCAGGCCTGGCCTGGGATGATGCAAACTTCCAGTCAAGCACAAGAGAGGAAATAGAACATTTTTGGAAACCGCAGCTATTCCTTTCCAGACAGCTGAGAACCAAAAGCCTCAGTGACACTGATGCCTGGGACATGATGATGTGAACACCACATCCTGACTTTCATGATGTTATCCTGGAGGAAGCAACATCACAGCCACACAGGAAAGGAAACTGGTTTGTCCTTCATATACCCTGCTGCTAAATGGGCTTTTATCCGTAACACTGGCACAAAACTTGGGATGAAATAGGAATTGTCGATAGCTAAGTACTATATCTGTAAGTTAAAGGAAATAATAGATTTTCTGCTCCCCATATAAGAATAAAGGATAGCTGGAACCTCAGAGAACTTAATTGGAAAATTGATTTCTGTTAATGTTGCTAGAGAGAAAAAGTTCCTAGCACGTAGCAGGGGCTGGGGGCCTACTCAAGTGCTCTTCTTCTTGTTCATTCCCTAATGATAGGGACTTTCCTACAAGATGATACGGGGGTCTCCTTAGGGAAAGATGCCCCATATTGGCCTTTTGATGGCATAGTGGTCACCAGAGACTTGGGCAATCCTCACCCTGAGTGAACTAGTGAAACCCTATCTATCCAGCATGATGAGAGAGCAGGATCACCAAGCTGAGCCATCCGGGGCATTAGAGAGGGGCCTGGTCTTCCCTGCAGCCTCGAGTGATGACTGCTCCCTGATGCAGACCCTGGGCAAGGTGATGGAGTCATGGGGCTCGCTCTGGGGGACACTTTCACCAGAGGGTGAGAAGGGAGGGAAGTGGACCACTGCCAACAGATCTGAAAACAAGAGGTCTTTTACTCATTATCTGAACACAAACTGCCATTACTGGTTTTGCCTGCTTTATGAGTGTGCTCCCTGTTGCCTAGTAAAGATCTGGGAATGTGCGTGAGTGGTGGAAGTCCATCTCTTTAAGAGTCCTCGGGGAGGGTATGCTTAGTTGTCTCAGGTTTCTAAGCAGAGATTGGAATTCAGTTCTTTATCAGGAGGGCCCATGGGTATATTAAATCCAGATTTTTTTCTACTGTTACCACCTGGCAGAAAGGTTACACTAATTACATCAGATGCGCTTTTTTAAATTTTCCTGCTCCTATTACAAATATGACACTTGGGTAAGGGAGCTATTTTGACCAGTAGGCAGTGTTACCTGTCTTACTGCCCAACCAAGCAGGTGACAAAGGGATCCTCAGGGGAGATAGAGCATGGAGATAGAAATAGGCAGGTCCTAACTTTATGAGATGAGCATGGCAGAAATGATCTGATGTGTAGAATCTTGCTACTGAAGAGCTCTGCATGTATCTGCACGTCTGTGGGCACTTGATGAGTGGACAATGTAGACCTTGCTCATGGCTCTTGGCTTAGTAGGAGCAATGAAAGTCTGCTACGCTGTGCTAGTGGTTGCCTACCTTTCTCCTAATGCTTCACAGATGTGTTTTGGGAATGCCCTAAGAAGAGTGAGGGGAAAAGTGAAGCACATTTTGGCTTGGTCAGGAAAGAGAGGAAGAGAAAGAAACAAGAAGTAAAGAGAGAGAGAGGAAGATTGTGGTTATAATACTAAAGATGAGTCCATATTCTAAAAAAAAAAAAAAAATCTGTGCCTTGGTAGTAAATGCTGCAGTATCCCTAAGCATCACCTTGAGTACTGCAGTATTGCTTAGGTAAACTGAAGGTGTTTGGCCTTTTATCACTTCTCTGTGTTTAGTATTTTGTGGTTTTTTTGCTGAAGGTGCCTCTGTAGGGACAAGCTGAGGTGTCCAGAAATGTATGGTGATGGGATTTTCCTGGAGAGCAATTGGGTTGATTTTATCTCTATCCAAAAATAAATTGCCCAGAAGTGAAAATGGGAAAGTAATTGTTGTTAGAAAAGAAAATGATTGTCATGCTTGAAGGAGAGAAGTACAATAAAAAGACAGCATTAAAAGGAGAGGGGAAAAAATCGTCAGAAAAAGATGGTTTTGACCTTGTTCTTCCAAGCTGAGGCTCAGGCATGAAACTGTGTTGTGGACCAAAACTCTTATATTTATTGACAGATTTTGTGACATTTTTCCACCAGATGCTTATATAGATTGGAAATGAGCAACAGCATATAAATATGGGATTTTCTTACACAATGCAACAAGATTTTATACTTCCTGGGCACATATAAAATGAATTTACAACAGAAACATGCTAGAAATGCCTGAGGGTAACACTAGCCATAGCAAACTCTGAGTCCCCTC
>PTEX01000063.1:1955829-1968466 GCA_003342815.1 Eudromia elegans | reverse complement strand
CCTCCTTCTTTTTTTTTTTTCTTCCAAGCACTGAATAATGGGGCTGAATGTCATTTTTTTTAAAACAATCCTACGACGGGTGGCTGGAAAGTGAGATCAAAGCTGCGTAGGGTACATCAGGAAAAAGTTACTGTGTAATCAGATCTCACGCACACATACGTACACATCTATCCTCTCTTACATACACCAAGGTAACTATCTAGGTTTCTACATGCAAGAGTCTCCAGTGATGACATTATGAAATTAGTACTGTTACAATGCATGATTGCAGTATTTTCTTTTATTCTAGTTGTTCTTATTCTTGTTTTCTTCCACTATATGCATCTAGATGGTATACCCTGCTGGGTAACTGGAAGCATTTCACGTGGTTTGCGATGGATAGCTTTAATGTCCTCCGGACAAAGGGAACACATAAACCTTGATTCTTTTTTGACCTGGAGACTATGGGACAAATTTACAAAATATCTAAGGATGGGACTACTGGTTCTCTATCAAGGTCACAGAAACCTGTACAAAGACTCCCATTGATTTCATTAAGTTTTATATTCAGTTGAAAAGACCAGGGAAATCAAAGCAGCCTGTTAATACATAGCATGGAAAGAGGCATAGCCAGTCTTGAAATGCACTTTCCATAGTCAGATTGTCCTGAACCTGGATGTTGGCATCTCAGAGTGCTAGTGCTGTGTGGTGCGTGATGAAGGGACATGGAGGGAGAGGCACAGATTCAGGTGGGCATTACAACAGGGTCAGCTCCCTGCAACACAAACAGTGCTTTGCACCTCAAGTGAGGGACCAGAAAAAATGCCATGGGGGAGTAAACTGACAGACTTGAAAGACTTCAGTGCCTTTCTTTGGGCTATTTGCCTTAGTGTCAGCTCTTCCACTCTGTTCCCCATATGCTTTCCTAACCACAATGCTATCCAAAGCCTCCATCTCAGTTAACATTTCATCATTCACACTCCGGGAATTATCGTTTCCTCTAGACATGCTGACAAAGCTCATTGTTTACTGCTCACAGTGTGTCAGAACTGCTGCTTTTGCTTTGGCCTGCGCGATGGTTGGAGAGCCACGTGCTTTCTTCCTGACGCCGGCTCCGTCCCCGCAGTGCCAGCCGCAGCGGCCGCGCTCACGCAGCCACAACGCCGGATCCTGTCTCCGATGAGGCAGAGCAGAGCACCTTGGATGCAGCGCAGGACAATGTCAGCTTGAGGCTGACCAAACAGCTCTCGGTTTTGTATAATCAAGGCCAAATTCTTCCTAGCAGTCACATTCATGGCCTTTCTAGCAGAGGCGGCTGGTGCTTTTCTACCTTGCTGTTGCTTCCTTCCAAATCCACAAACAGAGGTAGAGCCAGGGAGGGGTGATCTGGGGATGCCTTGTGCAAGCACCCACTATACCGTTTCCCTATCCCTGCATCACGTCCCACACACATCCCCTGTGGGTGATGCTTCTTCCCTGCAGGAATATTGGGTGGGCTGTATTTGCGTGGAAACCTGCATTCGGCACCTGCGTGCTAACTTTGCTCTGCTGTGCCCAAATGGCAGCCTGACAGGACCACAGGAGCTGGACTTTAGGACTGAAGAGAGGTGGGGAGAAGAGATAAAATTGAGGAGTTTGGGGAGCAAAAAGAAAAGCGAGAAGAGAAGCGAGTGTGTATTTATTACTGGCTACAGCTATACTACAGTATATAGGAGTAGTATACTACTCCTTCTTGCCTCCTTTATGGTAGGGGTGTAGTCCAGTTATGAAGGTCAAAACTGTCCACATGAAAAATGAGTTCAAAATATGTGCGCTACTACCTCTGAGAAAAAGACCTGATTTTACAGAAATAGTCCTGTGTGCTAGGTTGCTAGGTCTGACTTGCTTGGCAAACTCTGGGAAAATCAATCAGATCCACATCCATTAGGCTGCATAGAGCCAATGTCTTTCATAGCCCAGCTCAAGGTAATGAGGGCTTGATTTTTGATAAAGCTGCGTATTTTCAACCACCGCTGAAGCCTCCTCTCCTCTGGTAGGTAAATGCACAAAAAGAAAAATCAGTAATAATTCATCTCTCTCAGCATTCTGCCTCTGAATATCAGACCTTGTGAGTCCCTAAAAGAAGACATTCAAATAAATTTGGTCTTTGACTTTATATGTTTTAAATCTACTTGTACCCCTGCCTCTTCATCCAGAAAGGGGGTTAACACCTAACAGATCAGTGAGACATTTTGATACTAAAGCCACAAACGTTCACTAAACACTTCAAGGCCTTTGGACAGAAGCTAGCCAGAAAAAAATGTAGATCATTATAATTAATTACTCTGTTTCATATGCCAGGATATGTATTTCTCTTTATGTCACTGCCATCTAAACAAACTAACACAGGAGATACAAAACTATTCTCTGTGCTAGTGTTACTGCTAGCTCTATGACTTACCCCTGCTTTCGGTCTTGGAGGAGTGAGGGCTGAGGCTTTGATGAAGACTTAGTTTATGTCGTACATGAGAAAACCACCAGCCCTGTCTGAGGAGGTCAGCTGCACGACATGCCCAAGCCGGGACGGGGGTGAAAGCCACGTGTCAGTCACCTATCCAGATACAGCAGTGCTTGGGGTCTTGTCTATTGGCAACACATGGGAGGAAAGGCAGGGGAGACACAGCTGGAGCTCCATCTGCACCCGGGATGCCTTTCAAGCCTGGGGAGGTCTCCCACGTTACCCCTTAGGTGCCCACCATTGTGTGGCCTCAGCGGGGCTGGCTGTGCTCCCGTCCAGGGAGGGAGCAAGGGAAGGTGGCAAGTTTGTCAGCACTGGGAAAACAGCAAGTGGTGCGAACCATTTGCCAGGAAGCCCCCAGGACTGGTGGCGGCAGCTTGGACACAAAGGCTGTTGCAGACATGCTCTATGGGGAGAGCCGTGTGCCGCTGCTCCCCACCAGCGCCGCACTCTATCTCAGCTCACAGCCCTGGCCCGGCAAACTGCTCCCTGCGGGGCCTGCCTCTTGGAGCTTGTTTTCCCACGTCCTATTTGCATCATGCTGCATCTGGGCAGGTGATTAAACAAAAGACACCTTTTTTGTTATTGTTGTTTTTGTTACTGTGTAATTGCTAGGCCTTTTATTATGGTTTTGCTTTTCCTGTGAGGAATAATCTCTGGAAACTTGGATAGGATCCTTTGGCTCATATTAGAAAAGGTAATAAAGTCATGGGAATCCAAAATGCTTCGGTTGTTTGTCACCAGCCATCTATCCCCGTCTTGAAATATGTGCTCCTCTGTTCTAATTTGCTTCCTGACTTAGGGAAAGTTTCCTCCAACCAGCCCTGTCAGTTTTCCTCTTGTCTAACAGACCTGGGTGTTTGTGAGACAGTGTGACCCAGTGCTCAGAGGGCTCCGCAGCCCCGGCTGCTGCTCCCCATCACACATCTGACTCACTGCGCAATTACAGGGAAGTCACTTATTTCCTCTTCTCTCCAGGTTCTCCATCTGTCACCTTATGATATAATATTTACTCACCTTCTTAAAGCATCTAAATCTCTGTAGGAATGCATTATAAAAGTGCATTACTATTACTGCTATTCTCCATTGTATAACTTTGCAAAATGGCTTATGTAAGGCGGGCTGCCTTGTCCCTACTCTGATCCCCAGCCATTGCTCTGGTCTCCTCCCGGATCTCAAAGAATTCAGTGACAACTTCCCAGGATTTCCCTCAGGGTCCTGCCCAGATCCTGGAGAATAACTACCAAATTCCCCCTACTTTGGTCCAGTAGTCATCATCTCTGAACTCCAGGGTCCTGTTGCACAATGTGGTGCTAATAGTAATCTCCACTAAACCAGCTGGTGAGAGCAATCCAAAGTGGGTGAACCCTTGAGGTTCTTCCATGCTTTTGTTCTTCTGCCTTTTCTGAAGAATTATCTCACTCTGGTGTCAGTCAGCATCTTCATCATTTGATGGGAAACAGCTGCCATGTTTTACGCCAGAGGTGACTGCATTTCAGTGACAAGCAAATGCATTCCTGCAACATATGCAGTGCCAGATCCTGATCTCATGTTCATTAGCATCAATTTTTAAATGGCTCCAGCAGACTTTAGTGGTGCAGCTCCAGCCCGACCCCAGTGTAAAAGAGAGTTGAGCCCATTCCCCTGTTTTCTGGCATACACAGAGTGTCAAGTAATTGCCTTAAAATAATGTCTCCATGCTTTATGTGATCCTGTTAAGTCCTGTCTCACCCAGGCTGTCTCCCTCTCTCTCACAGCCAATTATTTAGATCAGAAACGGTGACTAACAGTGGCAATTTGTAGAAAACATGCTGTTCCCGAGTGACCATCAGTAAATTGCTAATGGCTGACATTACAATGAATGTTCTCCAAAGAGGAATAGTTGAAAGCCTACTATGCTCAGTACAGATTAAATTTAAAACCAAAACAAGCCACCTGGCACATACCATTGATATCAGCAAATGCCATTTAGCCTGGCTACTACATGCTTCCTTTCTCAGGCATATCTATTAGGAATGACACCAAGATGCAACACTATATATTTGTTTACAAATATGAAATCTGATTTAAAACACCTCAGTAATGTGTCCTTAAAAACTTGATGGACAAAATATTTAAAATACAAATGCACTATAGGGAGCAATTCTGTACTGCTCAGGATACGGATCATAGGACTTAATAGATCTTTTCCATCTCTGAAATTTCTGAGTCACAATGAATGGAATTTCTTAGTATTTGAAACAAGAGAGGTGCAAGTTTACAAAGACTGGAGAAGGCTGCAGTGTAAAATCTTTGTGTTATAAAAAAGGCAGTCTAGGTTTTTATTGCTCTTGCTGGGAGACTCCTGTGAACCAAACAGCAACTAAATCAAATAAACATCTCTGAATTAAATCCATCTTCTCTTAAGCTTTGGAGGGTTAAAACAACAATAATTTATTGAATTGCCTTTTACGGTTATACCTGCAGAGGCCTTTTGAATTTGACGGCAAAAACATTTAAGCTCACAATGTTTCCCCAACCGGCTAAATTCATTATATCACCTGTGCCAGTTGCTATATTTGCAAGGAAGTAAACAGCGTCCTTTGCCGTTTGCTGCCCGTGGGACCAGGCTCAAGAGCAAGCTTAGTCTGTCTTACCTCACTGGCACCAGAGACGTTATTTACACCCACCTAAATCCGCGCAGGCTTCCCACGCTCTCGCGGCCTTCCTCGTTTGGGATTGCTGGTGCGGAGGAGGCCCCGGGGGACACGGAGTGGCGGGCAGGGCCGTGATGCGTGCACGGTTGGGCTCCATGACCTCGAAGGTCTTTTCCAGCCGTGACGTTCCCGTGATTCCTCCCGCTCTGCCCTTGCTGTGCCGCGGGCTGGCGGCTCTGCGGCTGGGTCGGGAGCTGCCCGCGTGCCGTGGGGCGCCTGCTCGCAAGGGGTTCCGCAGCGTCTGCCGTGATCTGGGAGGCAGAACAGCCGTGCTCCCGGCAGGCTCCCGGCAGGCCTGCGGGCGGGCGGCCTCCGCGCCGGGAACTGGGACACGTTTCCGCCGGCCCTGGCGGGGAGCTGGTGTGTTCCCGAGGGATTCACTAGCGGCGTAGGCGCATCTTCCTCCAGGCTCTAGGAACCCACCCCAGCACCATGTTTTTACATATATTTATATATTTCACCCTTCCCTTCACTGCCAGGGGATTTAGGCCGCCTGCGTTTTTAGCCATCATTGCTCAAGGTCTGTACCAAACTCCCGCTAGCAGAGGTTAGCAGTTAGGCCTCCCCTCAGCCTCTGTGAGTGGCAGAACATTTAAGTTGGAGGTAGTTCGAATAAGTTGTTACTTTTTCACATTTTTGAAAATATTTCGAGGTTTCCATAAACTATTGCATGATGTTCATCTTTACAAAGAAAAAGGCTGGCGACAAAACTTGCGATGTTTTCACTTTTTCACTTAACTTTCCCCTCACGTTACTGCTTCACCTCCCTTCCAACCAAGGCGGCGCTGTCCCTTTAAGAGACCCCGGGGAGGGGGAAGAGGAGGTCGCGGTAGCCTAGCAACCGCTTGACATCCGTGACCGGAAGTGATCGGTGGGGGTCAGGGGCCGCCAGTGGCGGCGGTTGAAGATGGCGGCGGCGCCGCTGCTGCTGCCGCTGCTTCTCCGTGGCGGCGGCGCCCCCACCACGGCGGCGCCCGCGCTCAGGTGAGGGGCGGCGGGGAGGCCCCTGCGGCCCTCGGCGGAGGGAGAGCCCGGTGTCCGCCTTCCTTCCGCCGGTGGCCCTGGGGCGGCTCCGCGGCCTGCAGCGTGGCGAGCCCTCACCGGTGTCGCGTGTCTCCGCAGGCAGGGAGGCGGAGCTGCCGGAGGGCTGCGAGCTGCGGCGATGCCAGCGGACGAGGCGCGGGCGGAGAGAGCCTGAGCGCGCCGGGGGACGGGTGCGGAGCGCGTACGGGCCCCGCGGCGGCGGCAGCTACGGCCCTCGCGAGGGGCGGGCGAGGCCTGGGCCTTGTGAACGCCGAGTCTCCTCTTCGCGCGGCGGGGAGGGGGATAAAAAGGAAAACGCCCCAAATCCAAAAAGCAGAGTCAGTTAATACAACCTAAACGTGGTGTAAAAATGAGTTAGGCCTCACTAAAGACACCCAGTGTTGGCACTTTTGTTGTTTGTGCCATTGGAGTGGGCCTGCAGCCTGGCAGCACTGCTCCATTTGCCTCCCGGCAGTGTGGGACCTTTGGCCTGAGCCAGTGTGTAAGAAGTACAGGAGAGGTGTTGGCGTATGCAACTTGCCATGGCCAAGCTGTTAGGAGCAGTTTGTTTGCGGGAAGCTGGATGCTGAAAGTAAATGCTAGAATTAAACTAAACTCTTTTTTTTTTTTTAAAAAAAACTTTCCTTATATTAGTACTCTCAATGAGCCCTGCTCACATAATGAGCAGCTGCTCAGTATTTTGGTTATGAATTGCTATATATCCCCGTAGTAGCTGGATTTTGTTTCCTCCTTTAGACGTTTCATTTGTATTTGCTACTGCAGTACATAAATGTTTTTCAAACACAAACTAATTCTGCTGTAACACTGAAAATTACTAGATAGTCTTTTTTTTCCACCCTTCTTTACACATGGGTAAGCTTATAAAAAGAGGAGGAAAGTCAAAGTGTGTGTTAAACTGAACACAGAAATGTGAAGCCTGTTGTCTGACTTTCTAATCAGATTTTGCTATGTTATGTAACACTGAATCTAAAGCTTGGATGGCATCTGAGCTCTCTAGTGCTCTTCAGCAAGTTGGAGTGCAGTTCAACAGTGCGTATACATAGTTTGCCAATGTGACTGTGAAGCATGGGGTCTCACTCTTGCCTGACCACAGGCAGAGCTGATGTGACAGAGTTTCGGGGGAATGGTTTTCTGTCAGATGGAAGTTATTCTAACTAGTGTTTGATCTAATATGAAGGAAAGTTGCTTTTTCTTCTATGCTAATTTAGCACAGCTGTGGATTAAGTGTTATGTGAAACTGTACACCGAGAACTTAAACTTCAAACTGATGATTCAGAAAATGAGCAATGCGCTTGAAACTTCTGAAAAGTTTGTATTAAGAATGAAATAAAATAGGCAGACTTATGTAAGGAATTTGTGGTAAAAGTGATTAAAAATCTAAGAAAGAGTTTTCCTGTCTTTCCAGATGCTTGTTTCAACATTTATTCCTTGCTTAAAGTGCTTCTGTGCTGCAGAAGGGAAACGCCTTACAGAGAGCCTGGTCCACCCTGGATCCATGGTGAGTGGAATTCTGGAGTGGAATTAAGACAAGGCCAGACTGAAGTTGCACACAAATATTGATTCTGGTATGTTCTACTCTTTTAGTAATTGCAATGAGTGTTGCTTTCATGGTGTTTCTTGCTCACAAAAGTAATCTGAAAAGAAAAGGCATTGCTATGAGACACCAACCTTACATCCTTGTGGGTTTTTAGCAGTGTTGGAGTTACTTGATTTGTCAGATCCTTTTTCCACTGCTAGCTCAAGTGGCGTATTCATATGTTTAATCTGTTCCAGCAGTGTGTCTCTTCTTTGGCAGCTATTTCTAATCTTGCCAAACTAGATTCTTTTAGGTGCAAATTTGCTTTCCCTTCTACTGGCTTCCTATGATTCTGTTCTGATGGTCTTCCTGTGAGCTTCCTGTAAAACTTCTACTTCCTGATGTTTGTTTAGACAAAGATTTTGTTTTGGTCTTTGTTTAGTTATTATGAACACCATATAAAATAAATCATACCTAGGATAGAATTTTATAATAGGATCATCATAACATTGGTTGTTTTAATTTTATCAAGGACAGAGCCATTTTCTTGATACTAAAACTAGGTTGAAATTCGTAGGCAAGAAAATATATTTCAATAGCATATCTTTGTATAGAAATTAACTAAACATTGCTTTATATAACTTAGAAATCTTTAAGGTCTTACATTTTTATACTTAAATTCTTGGTAAAGAGGATTTGTCTTTGTTTTGAATACATAGAAAAACAGGGATGCTGTAATAAAACATAGTTGGTACATAGGTGCACTGTTTTAATGCTGTTTAATTAAAAAACATGGTAAATTTAGAACTAAGTTCCTGTGGCTCAGCTAAAGCTATTTTAACACTATTAATTATTTTGCTATAATAAATAAACTTAGTTTACTTTTTTTATTATTATTAAGAGGTCTTTCTTACTGATTTTTTTTGCGTGTGTCTTTATAAAGCACACGTTATGGTTACAGGAAAATCTCCATCTATTTGCTCTTCTCTCCTGGTGATATTAGAGGAACCACAAAGTCTGAATGAATAGACTGCCTAATGGGACTTTATAAAGCACTTCTGTGCTATATTGCTTGTAAAAAGACAACTGAGTTTACTTAATGACTACTTGTGTCTTTTCTAACAGTCAGTGTTTGAGTCATGGAAATGTTCTCCGTTAATTGCTCTCACATACTTATTGTTCTTGTTTCTTTTAATGTACTAATAATTGATTTTTATACTCCCTCAGCAAATTACAAACTCGCAGAATGAATGAAGTGATCAAATTGGCTTTACTCAGAAATGTTAAAAGATATGAACCAAATACAGGCTTTTACAGGAGAACAAGAAGCAAAATAACCCCAAACCCTAGCAGTTCATTTTCTGTTGCTAAACAAGGAGAAACGCTATAGGAGAGCACAAACCCTGACACATAATGGAGTTTTTCAAACATGAAGTTACTTTGATATCTTGAAATACTAAACTCTTCAGCTCCTTTTGACTCCACTAAGGTCTTCTATTAATTGGCTTCCTGAGTGATCTATGAGTTGAACTTTAAATGCTAAAGTTATCAAAGAGCATTTATAATTCCATTTCTAAGAGTAGCAAAGACATGCTGTTCTGAACATGTTACTGTGTGAGTAACAAGTCTCTCTAATGGTCTCCTGGCCTGCATCAGGAGGAGCGTTGCCAGCAGGTCAAGGGGGGTGATCCTGCCCCTCTACTCAGCCCTGGTGAGGCCGTGCCTGGAGTACTGTTTGCAGTTCTGGTCTCCCCAGTACAGGAGGGATGTGGAGGTCCTGGAAAGGGTTCAGCGATGAGCAACCGAGAGGATCAAGGGACTGGAGCACCTACTGTATGAGGAGAGATTAAACGAGCTGGGCCTGTTTAGCCTAGAGAAGAGAAGGTTGAGAGGGGATGTAATCAATGTGTACGAATTCCTGAGGAATGATGGTAGGAAGGAGGGGGCCAAACTGTTCTCCATAGTGGCTGGTGATAGCACAAGGGACAATGGTTTTGAGCTGAGGCATAGGAGGTTTCATCTCTGGGTGAGGAGGAGCTTCTTTACTGTGAGGATGACGGAGCCCTGGAGCAGGCTGCCCAGCGAGGCTGCAGAGTCTCCTTCTCTGGAGAGCTTCCAGACCTGCCTGGATGCCACCCTGTACCACGTGCTCTAGAGCAGGGGGGATTGGACTAGAGATCTCTAGAGGTCCCTTCCAACCCTAAAGATTCTGTGAAGTCATGACATCTGAGATTTTAATTGACATTAGTAGTGAGAGATCCTTCAGAACAGTAGACAGTTTCACCCTCTATTGACCATAGTTTAACAATGAAAATAGTTTGTTTGGGCTACTCTAGAACTATAATATGATTAACACACTGTAACATGATTTAGTAATCTGATATTTGATTTGTGGATTCCCAGAGCTGCTCATGCAATTGGGCAGCAAGATCTCCAGAGGTTCAGCAGTACCAATTTTAATTGCAGGTTTCATTCATAACTTAACTTATGGCAATGTATAGTATTGGTAAAGACCCTTCACTTATGTGTATTTTCTCTTTAAAACCTTCCTCTCTCTCGGTGATCTTTGTTGGAGAAACCAGTCACAGAATCACAGAATGGTTGAGGTTGGAAGGGACCTCTAGAGATCATCTAGTCCTGTTCCAACAGGGACATCTAGAGCACATGGCACAGGGTGGCATCCAGGCAGGTTTGGAAGATCTCCAGAGAAGGAGACTCCACAGCCTCTCTGGGCAGCCTGATTCAGGGCTCTGTCACCCTTACAGCAAATAAATTCTTCCTTGCATGGAGATGGAACCAATATCTTTAACCTCTGTAGCAGACTTTTAAGATTTATATCAGTGGGAAGATTTTCTGATTAGAGATGTACCTTCTCTGTCCCATCACACTAAATTTAGTCTAGTCTTATATAGAGAGTTAATCTTTCTTTCATTTGTGGCCCTCTTGAAAATACTGTAGATATACTAGAAGCAGAATCATTGGATGCAGACAGTTTTAGGTGTCAAACCTTGGCTTCCAAAAAATCAGTATCAGCTTGTTAGCTGATGAGTTCCTGTGCTACTCTTAAAGATGTACTGTATTCAAGCTAATATGATTGCATATATTTTAAGGAAATAAATAAAATAAGGGATTTAATTTGCAGTGTTGAATCATACCCTTTGTAGTCTTTACAGTGGATGCATGCTAGAGACTATTTTTGGCATTTGATACCATTTTCAATAATGAATGCTAAGTGTAAATGGAGTCTCTATTTTTTTTCCCACTTAAAATGTTAACTTCTATTGAGTCAGTAATTAACCTAGTACTGGTTGGAGTTGGTATTTGCTATGACTAATAACTTCTGACACATTAAATTCTGACTTACTATTTGTTTTCAGAATATCACATATTACTGCTGGTGTATGTACCCGTTACTAGCAATCTCTATATCCTTGAAGTTGTGAAAAGTCAATACGTGGTTTGTAGGCACTCTGAGGTTAGAGTTAGAAATGCAGTAGAAAAATTTGTTGCTGGTAGATACTATTTTAAACAGGTGGGATCAACAAGAATGGGTTTTTCCACCATTTACTTCTAGTTCTCTGAATTTATTTTCTGCAACTGCCAACTTTTTATATTAGGCAGAGTTAGTTTATTTTGGTTGCCCGGAATATATTTTTTTGCTATCTGCCTTATGATATAGTTGTAGATGTTTTTTTTTGGGGGGTTATAAAAGAGAGCATTATCTGAAATGATTTAAAGGTAATCTACTCAGTGAAACTTTAACAGTTAATATAATTGATGATATGTGCTTATATGAATGTGCCTTCAGTCAATGTGGCATGCTGTGAAGGATGCTAATAGATTTTAATCTTTACAGATGAGTTTAACTCAGGCCTGAAGTGTTTTAAGCCTTGTAACTGGTGAATTAAAAGCTTCTGTTGATGGTTTTTTTTTCCCCTCTCTGTTAAGCATTTGTGTAGATTGAAACTGGTTATTTATTAAAAAAAAAAAAGATTAAATTATTAGAATTGTGGACCTTTTTATGTGTTAGTAACTGAACTGTGTACAGTTTAGTTATTTTAGTGGGATCTGCATCTTAAGACTGAAGAACAGACTTCTGTAAGCTTGAAAATTTTAGGCACTACAGAAACCGAGTACAGCGTGAAAATATGAAAACATTATTCTGAAATGTGGAAAGAGATGATGAGAATGTCAAGATGCTTGCTGGGCTTCTTAAGAAACTTTAAGAAAAGTCTCTTGGAGGAATCCAAATTTACACTGGAACTGCCTAGGGAGGGTTTGAGCGTGTGAAATGGATTGTTGACGCGGCCAGTTTGGGACTGATAGGAAGTTGAATAAAAGAGTGGATGAATTAGTGAAGGCCTACGGAAACAGGGCACCTTATAAATCTGGTTAGCCCCATTTACATATCCATTGTACATGATACTTTTTTCTCTCTGTATCTGGTTACTAGCTGTTATGCTACTCACCGGTTCTTTTTTTACTTTTTTTTTTTTTTTCAAGGTATGCCTGCCATTATTTTTTGCCCTTTCATTTCCATAGGATTCATCCCATAATGTCTGATACAGTTTCATTTGTAAGTTTCAATAATAATTTAAGTCTCTGTTCTCGTCTTTTTAAAAGCTGTCCAACCTTTGCTTCACTGAGTAAGCAATTTGAAAATGGCTGAAATCACTTTGATCAAGAAAGCTGTAGAAACTATTTTTCTTATTAGAAGAAACTTGACCTAGAAAGAAAGTTGTGGTTGCTGTTAGAATGAAGCGCGTCTTCTGTCTTTGCTTACAGGTGAAATAGAGCCCCTAAATTCAATCTCAAATATTAATCCAGAAGAGATTGACCAAATTTGTTATAGAAGAAACTTGTGCATATACTGTAATTAAGTAACATACACAACTGGTAAGTTGT